>QYTT01093040.1:0-11546 GCA_006980735.1 Dasypogon diadema
TAACATAACGAAAACCCGTCAAGTTCAAATGGGAAAATATTATTGTATTGATATCTAAAAAAGTTTCAAACACAAATTACTTACAACAGAATTGCAAAATAAGGTCGGTGCAAAGAAAATGGTTTAAAACTTGGCGTTGGTTTCGATTTCAACTCTTTTGCTGGTCAAACATCTACATGAAGTAAGAAACTTGGCCTTCTTTTTCAACATTATGTTTTTGGTGGGATTTCATTGCTTTTTTCCAAGTGGGTAGATACACGTGTAGGATTTAATTGTATAGCCTAGGTTTTCTTTTTTTGATATTTGTTGTTTTTTTTTCTTTTACGAGGTGTTTTTTTATTAAATGATGACCCCGCTGCAGTCTGAACTGCGGCAATGTTTGGACGTATAGACCATTCCCTATCAGTTGTTTTTTTAAAATTATTCTTTTTCACAATATTTTTACATATTCTTACAGTATGACTCATCCCCTTTCCAATGATACCCCACACTCCCCCCTTCCGCTCCGGAAAGTGGTAAAAATCTAAAGTGAACATTTTTCGAATATTTGAAACTTTTGTTAGAAAAATTTTCGAAAATCGAAACTTTTAGTACACAGGCTAGTAAATATCCCCACTCCGCACCCACACACCAATTTTCATTGAAATACACGATAACACACCGAAGTTATAAGGAAATTTGCAAAAAATCTTACATTTTGAACCACCCTATCTCTAAATTTTGAGTGGTGACCCTATATTTCTCTTACAGCCCCGTATAGGGTGGAAGATTATCTCATCCCACCCCAACACGCACCCCTCTCCGCTTTGCCGTTCAAAAGATATTAGCGATCAACTGAACACCATCACTTTTCGAAAATCCTCGATATTTTCGAAAATGTTCGAAAATTTGAAATTCTTTCTACACCACCCTATGCGCACCTAAAATATCTATCATCACACCAAGTTGCATCGAAATCCATGAATAAATAAAAAAGTTAGAGCAAAAAGAGTGTTTTTGCGAATTTACGTTCAAGCGACTGTAGCGCCGCCGTGGTACAACCTAGAACTAAACTCACTGAAGAAGAATTAGTCTACTCGTCATCCCCTTTCCAACGATATCACCCTCGACCCCCTCGGATCAAAAATACATAAAAGCGCCTCTAGCGACGGATTTTTGTACTAAAGGTATAAGATACTTTACCTTTCCAATGACACCTCAACCACCCCTCTACCATTTCTAGAAGTACCTTAGAATTTTGATTAACTCTAAGTGAGTGAGTCAGTCAGTGACACTTTAGCTATTTTGAAAAGTCCATAACTTCGAATCTATTAAAGCTACAGTTATGAAATTTGGTATTCGAACTAACAGCAGTCATGGTATTATGTATGTGAAGTTTGATTCGATTTCGTGTGACAAATAGTTAGATACAGGGTGGTCAAAAGTAGCTCGAAGCGGTTCGGGTAAATAGTGCACGGCGTACGTGCGGCTTCTTGCTGGAATTTGGCCTGCGCACTGCCGTGCGCTTAGATCAGTGTATTTGTCTCGTAAAAAGACCATAAATAAAAATGCACTGATTGAACTCTTCTAATTGTATTTTGAAGCAATTAAAACTTTACAAACGTTTTCCTTTTTTTTTGCAATTGAAAATTTTTATTTGGATCTACTGAGCTATGGTACACAACTGACTGAAATGAATAGACTCAAAAACTGGCAAAAGGCCATGAAACTAACTTATGCTTATTTAAATGTAATGTGTTTTAAGTTGTAAGTGTGACAGTTTCGATACTTAGAATCTGGAACAGTATTATTTAATTGATGCTTTTCATCACTATTTAATTGAATATAGATTTAAAACCTTTCGCAATCTTCACTTAGATGATAAAAAATCTCACAAACTTGCAAGAAGCGGATTCTTTTACAACAATTTAAAAGATGTAATGAGATGCTACTTTTGCTCCTTGGAAATGTGTGCTTTGAATTGCTCCGAGGACGTTGAAGCAGATCATATTCGTCTTTCCCCGAACTGTGTGTACGCCAAAGGTAAAGATGTATGCGGGCCATTTAACCCTTTGAGTCATGCTTTTTTCTACTGCATATTTTGACCTGAAATTTTGTACTCGGTGATTTTTGGGGTCGCTGATCACGAATCTGAGGTTATATTTTTATAATTTTCAAATCCAAGATGGCGGATCCAATATGGCGGACCAAATTTGTGAACTTCAATCAAATTTCACTAAAATTGGTATACAGAGGTTTTTGGGGATGCTGATCACGAATATGAGCTTAGATTTGCAAAATTCTAGATGGCGAATCCAAGATGGCGGCCTAAATTCGTAAAATTCAATCAAATTCCAAAAAAATTTGGTTTATAAAAAAAAACTGTTTTGCTGATTATCATCATTGATTGCATAAAAAAATATAAAAAAATAAAACAAACAAAAAAAAAACAAAAAAAAAATATAAAAAAAACAAAAAAGCAAAAAAGCAAAAAAATACAAAAAAAAAGCAAAAATAAAAGGAACTAGAAACTCTCCACGTCCACGTCGTTAGTTCTGGGTAATGCTGAGTGAGAGTCCATTTTCCGCCATTTTCATTTTTTTAAATCTAACCTTAGATTCGTGATCCCGAAAACCCATATTGTATTTACGTTGAGTTTTCCAAAGCTAATAGTAGTTTTGTAATCAACGGCCCCGAAAACCCCCGAATACAAATATTCAGACCAGTAGAACATTTTTGACAGCGATTTAAATAGGTGGTACTCTGGCAGTACCACTGTGACTCAAAGGGTTAACAGACCATTAGCAACATCAAAACTATAAATTTACGCTTTCAACACGTTTAAATATTTAGTAAGCATCTTAATAATTCTTGGAATCTTTTGTGAAATTTATTACTTTTACGAATTTTTTATAAAGCCATGACTAAGCAAGTAAAGTTCAACAGCAATCCTCAAATCAGATACATAATAGCATGGAACTTCGCATACCGCGAAAGCCGGAAAGGACCATGGAAGAAGTATGCATTGAATGCTTTTAGATTTAAGAAAAAAAATTGCACAATTAACTATAATTTTATATCCAATTTTAAATAATAATCATAGAAAACAAATTTATTTGGAAAGATTCAAATAAAACGTATGCTAAATTAGAAACCGATTTTTTAATTTGCAATAATATGTTTATCATATCATTACACGGCAGTCCATAGTCACATCAGAGCATTCGACCTTTAATATGATTAATTACACTATCGTTATTACATGCATAAATTAATAACCGCGCTTGCATTTAATCAGTAATGGGCATTTACGCGTAGAATTGCATTGTTTACATTCCGGGGTAAACAATGCGTAGACAATGTAGATAATTCGTAGTTTACGTAGACAATGTAAACTCTTGGTAGATAATGTAAACTTATGGTAGAGTCAGGCCTCATTTATATGCTTGCTCCGTACTTTAGCTGATTTAGCAAAGCTAATTGAAAAAGAAGTTTTTCTGCACTAAATAATTGCATTATATGGAGCTAATTGTGTAATTTTTCCATACAAAATATCACATTTTAACTGGGCTTTATGTATTGGCTGCACATAACTAAACTAAAAAAAGAGAACTAAATCGGAAAATGGTTATGCCAAGTGCATATCTAGCGCAGTTTGCTACCTTAGTTCTGTTAAATTTCTTGTATATAAGCAAGGCTATTGTAAAAAATGCAACATTTGATAAATTTGTACGCAGATCGTATTGTGATCTAAAAAAATTAAATAATGGAATAGTGAATCCCTGGCGCTATATCTGGTTCTCTGAATGGGACAGAAAATTTTAAGAAAAAAGATGCATCACACTATATATCTCATTTTTATTGAATGTCTCTATGAAAAGAGCACTAAATATCCCAGCCCAGTGAAGAAATTGCTTTAAAAACATATTTTTTTAATTGACAACGACATCTTGTACACAAAAAACACTAGACAAAACAAAAGCGATGTGCATGCTTTGATTCATACTGTCTCTAATCAATATATAATACGGATCTTCTCTAAACATTATCCAACTGGAAATATTACAACTAGAAAAGATATATTTGCTTGAGAAATGACATAAATTTCCTACGTTACCTACCAGAAGAGTCAGACACATCCAATTTTCTCATTGCTTCTATTAACAAAACATTTCGAGACTGTTTGGGTAACAAGAAAACATGAAAAATTTATCAAATTTGCAGGTTAAAAAAGATATATACTCAAGATCTCGTATACTCTTGTAATTGCCGCTTTTTACAGGTATAAGGAAGAACGACATAAATCAAATTTGTAAACTATCGATTTAAGCTGTTCTTCCCTGACACCACAGAAATAATTTATTCTATTATTTTTGAGCCAGTGCTAAAAAAACAATAGCAGCTATCCCCTTAGGACAACTTCTTCTCCTTGTAATTCCATGCACAAAGCTACCGTTTCTTTAGGTTGCTGTATCTTCCAGATTTGCTCAGAAATTAAGTCTTACATCCTCTTAAAATAAGTTAATATTAATAAACCTTTGTTTTAATAAAATATAATAATCGAATTTCTCAAAATTTTTCCGGAAATTCTGCAACCTACGCATTTTTTTAAAGTACCTATATAGTTCCAAAAATACAATTAGTATTAACGACGGGTGGTACCCTCGCCTGTGACGAGGTTTTTTTGCAGAACGCACCAGTGGTACTCTGACTAGTAGACAGGTATTTTTGCGGAACGCACTTGTAGTACACTGGTACCCAATTTGTTAATACAACTTCTTTCTTACTATTAGAAAAATAGTAGCTAACTTTTAAATTCTCATCTAATCCCCTTTGTTTTCTACTCTATGTCTGCGAACCTTTAACTCATTGAGATGTAAAAAATACTTCAACCGTGAAACTAAATAGGTCAGGTATTTTAAATATATAAAATACATGTCGCTGTAATCAGTTTGTTTTTGGATGAAGTATAATAAGGATCATAAATTAACACTAGTGCTAATTGCAACTGATACAAAATTATTCTCAAATCCTAAGAAAATTACCTTTCATTTCACCTTTCTCCATTTTTGAATTGTCAATAGTTTAATTTAAAGTTAAATATTAATTTTTGGATTTTAATTAGGAACTATTGGCTTACTGATTTCAACTTTTTGCACCACTTTATAATCTAAGCAGTTGTACTAGAACTTATTTACATTTCATGGAAATCGGAAGGAGCAATAACTGAAGTATTGAAAGTCGACATAAATAAAACAAACGTTTTAAGGTTTTCGAATTCAAAAGTTTCTTACTTCCGTAGAAAAGACTGTAGGTGGTAAAATTGAATTTTGATAAGAGGCAGTCTTCTCTGGACAAAAGGGAAATAGAGAAATATTAAAAATGTAAACTTCTAGAAAAAATGAATGAAGAGTAAAATACAAAATGAACTTGAAAGAAGAGCAGATATAAGAAAATATAAGAAAAAACTGAAATCAAATACTCTTAATGAATAAAATATGTTAGGAAATAAATGTTTTCTGAAACAATAACAATAATATTTTACGGATAATAGTGCTAAAAAACATCGCAAGTTTATTCGTACATTCCTCTTACCACTTTGTCAAGTTTTTCATATAATATTCGTTGTCTACATTGTTGACATAGATTACATTGTCTACGTTAAATACTGCGATGAAGACTACGTCATTTTTTACGCGTCGACAATTTGCCCATCACTGTATTTAATTTCCGATCTTAAACTTGTCATATAATATTGCTCTCATAATTGCACTTGAGCCTCGCAATTTTACCGGCATTCAAGTTATTGCGTAATGTTTACAATTTAGTGGTACTCATTTTCCATTCACAACAAAATCAGATGCGATATTACTTGAACTTAACCGGTCATTAACTCACCGGCACATGTTTTCCTTTCACTTTAAGATCAGTTAAGCTAAATATATGACTCGCACATGTTTTCATAAAGTAATGATAGATGCATTTCACACCAAAACCAGTTAATCACATCGTGCGCAATTTATCTTCTTTGCATATTCTCAGATATCTAGCAGTGGATGAAAGGAAGGAACTCGTCATTAGCTAAGACTTAAATCTTCGCCTTTCAGTATTTTTATATTTTTATGCGTAAAGTTTAGCTTATGCAAATTAAAAGCATCTACCAGTCTGCAGCTTGTTAGCAAAAAAGTCTAGTACGCTTATGCAAATCGAATACAGCTACCTCTTTCAGCTTAATATACCAATCAAGTTAAGCTCATAACAGGAATTTTCAGCTCTCTCGGTTCATAACTTTAAATTTTGTTTTGAACCTGAAACGACCAAAGACTTATCTAACGCTTTTGTATCAAAATCCACCTGGGAATTCAAACTTAAACCTTTAGGGAAAGCTTGATTAAAGTCTCAGGGTGAAGTTTAGGCAGCGAAGCTTGAGTGGTGAGGTTTTACTGGTGAAGCTTTGGAGGTGGAGATTTAGTGGTGGAGCTTTGGTGGTGGAGCTATAGTGGTGAAGCTTTGGTGGTGAGCTTTGGTGATGAAGCTTTGGTGGTGAAGCTTTTCGGAGGAGCTTTGGGAGTGGGAGGACCCAGAACTCTCCAAAACCTACTACTAGGGGGGTCACCGTGTAGAGCTCAGCTCGCTCTAGTCCCGACACCAGTTGGAGACCGCATATGATTGCCAATAAGTACATCATCTGGGGGAGTATGGCAAAAGGGAGGGGGTTAGTATATAACTTTGCTAATGGGAAAATTAATGGCTTGGGGCTCACTTATTCATAATAGGGTTTGAGACGGTTGTTATGTATGGTGACCTCGTCCAACGCCACGATGGCAACGCGCTGCTCTCGCTCGTTTGGACGAGTCACCCCAACCTGAAGGTGTCCGGCCTACTCCTCCAACTCCCTTCTGAGGGCCCCTTCCGTCGTACAGGCGTCGAGGTCCCTGATTTGCAGGCTTGCTCTGGGGACCAGTTCCCGCACACTGCACGCCCCTCCGCTGCCCTATTTAAAGGCACTTGCGAAGGCGGGTCTGACCTCGGCCGTCGCCCTGCGTAGCTCGAGCAGGACTTCGCCCGACCTGGTTAGCCGAACAGACCTGACTTCCACCCCACAGCTCTCAGGATTGGCGCTCTTGCGGACCATACTTAGTACGTCCGCATATGTCTTACCATTCTCGGGTTTGAGGGCGATCGCGTCCGGCTTGGCCTTTCTCGTAGTCCCATTCTCGCCGGCCTTAGTCGCGGCCGAAGTCTTCTCCATCTCGCCCCCTGCTGTTCCTTCCTTCTTCTTCTTCCTATTTTCGTGCCCGCCTTCTCCTTCCTTCTTCCCCTTTTCTTCCTTCCCCTTTTCCTCCTTGTCGTCTTCCTGCCCCGCTCTGCCCCGTCTCACCCCTTCGACCCAGCTAGAGCTAAGTGCGCCGCTGGGAGTTTCGAGTGTAGGCTGGGGCTCGGCCCTCCTCTTCTTCGTCTTTTCCTCCGCCGTTGGGAGCGGAGGACTGGAAGGCCCTCTCTTCCCTCCCCCGTTCAGGGCTGGGATATTTGTCGGCCCGGCAGGAGAGGTCTCTGTGGCAGGGGCCCTCCCGTTCGGGCCGCCCCGAGCCTCTGCGCAGCTCACCCAGGCCTCGTCCAGGCCGTCTACCAACTCCTCCAACGCGGAGAGTCCATCCCTCACCACTTTGCTGACTCCCACCTGCCGTTTAGTGGCAGCCAGCATGGCCTTGATGAGGGACTTCATTTTCTGAAATTCTCCTTTCAAGGTTTTCTCGGTCTCCCTCCGATGTGTGACGCTCGTGGAAGGAGGGGCAGCCTAAGCCCCTGACTCGACCCAACCACGAACCAGAGCAAGCATTTTTGCCTGGTAAACCGAGGTGCATCTTCCCGGGCTAACATAGCAGGAAAAGTTTAGGTCTTCAGAGAATATCCCTGCACCTGCCCTGCCGTCAATCATAGATCCGTCCGTGAATATAAAAATATCCCCGGGTCCCTTTTCTGGGAGCGATACGTCAGCAATAAGGGTCCTGTGAAACCTTTCGGTTACCCTGACCCTCTTTATCCTGTCCTTGGGCATCATGAGTTCCCTAATCCCTTTTACGTGATCCAGAATTCTCCTATGCTCATACACAGTCCCTGACGAGTACCATGTAACGTCCCTCTGCATCCTGAGAGCCGCCTCCACTGCCATCTTCACAAAGATATCCAGCGGTGGCAGCCCCACAAGAGCCTCTAGCGCTGCGGTGGGTGTGGTGCGAAAAGCACCCGTAATGCCTATGCACGCTATCCTTTGCACCCCATCTAGCTGCCTCTTGACAGTGACCTGGCATGCCTTGGGCCACCAGACCACCGCCGCGAACAACAATATAGATCTAACCACCATAGTGTATAACCAGTATGCTGATCTCGGCGATATAACCCCACCTTAATCCACACACTCTCCTACATTGGTTTACCACCACCTTCGCCCTCCTGATCTTTTCCTCGACATGGCGTTTCCAGGTCAGCCTTGAGTCCAGGTATAAAACCAGATACTTGACCTCTCTGGAAACGTTGATCCTGGATCCGAAGAACATAAGCGGTGTGAAATCCAGATCCTTAGTCCTCCTAGTGAAGACTATAGTTTCTGTCTTGTTCGCACTGATAGTGAGGCCCTTTTCCGCACACCACCCTTCCACCACTCGGAGAGCATTCCTCATGATGTCAGCGGTAGTGGACATAAACTTTCCCCTCGCCACCAACGCCACGTCATCCGCATAGACAATGACGTGAATCCCCGTTCCTTCCAGCATAGAGAGTAAGGAGTCAACTGTGATATTCCACAGAAAAGGAGATAACACTCCTCCTTGCGGACACCCTCTCGTGACCCTACCTCTAACCCTCACATGACCGGTCTGAATCCTGATTGTCGTGTTTCTCAACATGTTGTCCACCTATCTCACCACCACCGGGCTGACCTCACGTCTTAGCAGGGCACTTTTCAGTTTTCCGTACTGAATTTTGTCGAAGGCTCCCTCTATATCCATGAAAGTCCTTGGAGTCCTTCAGCGTCATACTCTCCAGGTAGTCCATCAGCACCCTCTCCATTGTCTTCAATAGGAGGGATGTTAGGCTGACCGGCCTGAAGGATTTCGCCTCGGTGTAATCCCTTTTCCCCGGTTTCGGTAGAAAGAGCACCGTCGTTTCCATCCACTTCACCGGTACATGCCCTGTCGCAAGACAGATGATAAAAATTCCCCCAAGCCACGGTGCAATGGCCTCCTTACCCCCATTGCAACAGGGCAGGGAATATTCCGTCCAAGTCCGGAGTTTTGAAGGGCGCGAAGCTGCCTATGGCCCTCTTCACTCCCTCCAAAGACACCATCTTTTCAGCCACGCCTCGGTCTAACCTCGTAGCCATGCGATTATGCACGGTCCAATATCCCTCCGAGACATAGCTTCCCGGAAATTGTACCTCCATTAAAATCCTGTTCGTCTCCTCCACGGTCTCCGCCATTTTTCCCGTCCTATTCCGAACGAGTTCAACTTCAGAAACCGGGTCCTTGGAGACTACCTTCTGAAGTCTACTGACTTCAGAGATCGTCTCCATATTTGAGCAGAAGTTCCTCCAGGACTCTCTTTTACGTCGTCGCAGAGTTCTCTTCAGCTCTCTCTTTTTCGCCCTATAATCCTCCCACGCCTGCGGCTCATTGCTCCGTATAGTGTGGTTGAAGGCTCTTCTCACCCCCTTCTTCAGGCTCTCAAGTTCCTCATTCCACCAGGGAGTGGGATCCTGATCCTCAACCGAAGTAGGAGGGCATGCTTCCCGAAATGCGTCATTCACAACTGAGGTAATTGCCTCCAGCTGCGACTCCGCACTTCTTATGGTCTTAGGTGTTCTCCGCACCCTTTCCTTCAGGTTCTTCTCCAGCACTTCTGTGTACTTTGCCACATCCGTGTTCCGAGGAACTGTTACAAATCTTTTATCTCCCCTTCTGGAGCCGTATTCCACCACAAATTGAATAGCTCTATGATCCGACAGCGTTGCCCGATCCATCACCCTCCAATCTGCGAGTCTCTCCACCATTTTGTTATTGCATAGCGTCACATCAATCACCTCCTTCCGCCTAGCATCGACGAAAGTTGGCTCTGTTCCCCTATTTGCAATATGCAGGTGTCTTCCAATCACAAATTCGAGTAATGCCGCTCCTCTGGGATTGTCATCCGTGCTACCCCACACTGTATTATGCGAGTTAGCATCGCATTGTTTTGGTTTACCGGCGCATCTTGTGCAAGGGGGCGGTCCGAAATAGCAGGGAGCGGGTGTACCCTCGCGGACATTGCCCCTACCCCAGTTCCCTGAGGCCCAGCCTTCGCTTAACCGATCCCGGAAACCCACGGACGGATCGGCGCTCGCCCGGAGCAACGCAGTCTATTACCTCTGCGTCCAATGCCAGGGCCCGAAGTGACTGGCTCCTGATACCCGCCACGGCCACCGCCTCGGCAGAGATACCTCACAGCAGCCCTTCCTCGTCACCGGGGGAAAACACCGGCGGCGATTTCAGGCACTCCCAGCGTGCCGCAGCGTATACCGGTCATAAAAATCTCCGACTGTTATGTCCCACGGTTTCATATGAAATAAAATGCGAAGGCATTTACTTTAAAAATATTAACTTTAATTCAAATAAACTAAAGCGAACATAATTGGTGAACACAATACACTCTTTCTATAGTGAGTTCTACTTAGCAACTGAACTCCATTACCAAGAACATTAATCCAGTGAGAGAGAGAGAGTAACTGAACCTATCCAGCTTACAGAAAATATTACATTGGCTTCTAAAATAATGCATTCTAAGTAAATAACAGTGTCTCCTTAAATTTTACATAAATAGTTCATGTGTAAATTTGATATAAAAATATTTTACACAACATCTCCCTCTTTTTATTGGCAACAGTACCACAAAATATTTTATATATATACTTAAAGTTTATAGCGACACTTCAATTTAAATTTGAAATTTAAAATTCAGAAATAGTAAAAAAAATAATTCAACTTCCTTATAACTACTACTACAGCTTATGTATCCTGCCTATTAGCTTGATATCGAGTCAAATATCGCTTTCGCACGCTCGAACCACCTTCCTGATTTGCTACATTGCACTCATTTAAATAAGGAAAGAAACGTTTACGTACATTTTTATTATTCCTTCTATATGTACCTCCTGCTTCAAGATCAATTATATATGAGCGAGGGTTCGAATGTTTCTCTGTTACTACACCTGGATACCACTTTTTATCTGGCTTTTGCATCCAAACCTTTTCTCCCCTCTGATGTTCTCTTTGGGATTTCGAACTACGGTCATAATATTTTTTTGTTTTATATTTTTGCTTTAAGATTCGTTCAGGCACATTTATTGGTACTTCAGGAATTAAGAGTTTGTCATGTATTGGCAATTTTGTACGAGTACGCCTATTTAATAATAATTGAGCCGGAGAATAGCCTATATCAGTTAAAGGTGTATTTCTATATTCTAATAGGGCAGACTGCAAATCTTTTGTTTTCTTCAATAGTGCTTTGCTGATACCCACGTATCTTTCTGCCAG
>QYTT01093044.1:0-35249 GCA_006980735.1 Dasypogon diadema
CTTGCCCCTAATGGCTTCACCCTACAGAGCATAACGCCAAAAAGTACGATTGCAATAGCAATTAATTATACTCGTAATAAATTATGGAATTCGTAAACACGGACACAATAAAACACGAGGAACAACTCAATAGTAAAAAAGTAAGAAAATTAAAAAAAAATGCAACTGACGGATGTTTTTTCACGCCACGATATTTAGAAGTGCAACAGATATTTTGGACGCAAAAAAAATTGCTAGTTCTCTCAACTAATTTAAAATAGTGAATTCACTAATCTCGAGGCAATTTTTTTTTTATATTTAGAACTTGGTATGTTTACAGATTATCCATTTAGGTAAATAGCTCTGGAACAGCAAACAGACTATCTTTTACGCAAGTATCACACACAAATATAAAGAAAATATATGCAATATATAGTTTTATGAGACGAGAAATAAATAGAAATAAAACATATAAAATCTAAAAACTGCATGCATCGTAATACTTACATTTCTGATGTCATTCATTTTTGTGAACTGTCGTCCGAATTCCCATAGGTCGACTCCAAATTTTAATGCCCAATTCCGAACTCTGTGAAAACAAAAATCCACTTTAGAAGTTCTTCATGCAAGACGCCTGAGTATAAATATTTGGTTTTTGATTATAAACCGAGAAGCACAAACAATATGGATATAAATTTTGTATTTTGCATAAAAGGCAGCAAAATACAAAGGGGAAAGCTCAAAAGCCACTCCATCCCATACTATCGAAAACTTTCCATAAAATCAAGCTTTAAATATTTCCAAAGATCATAATAGGGATGCAAACCAGACTAATACATACATAAATCTCCGCACATCATTCTCATGTGTGTCGTTAGAAGGTGCAGAAATGTTAAAATACCCATTTGCCAGCTTCCGATTGCAAAATTTTAGCTGTACGAAGACAGGTTAGATATATCTCAAACTTTCCCGGAGGACATGAGACGGAAACTTAAACAAAAGAACCTGGGAGTATGCAAGTATCCTGGAACGACGTTGGTAAAGAGAACGTTTTCCGGAATTTTGTACGAACCAGACACTATGCTGCCAAAGTCAAGAAACTAGAAGCTACGTAGTAAGAAATATACTACCATAGTTTCTATACCCTCCTGATGACAAGGTCCTGCACTAAGTATAGAGAAATTTTACACCCTCAGTATATTGTTTCATTTATTAGAACCCGAGAAGCGAGAAACTATGCGATATTTATAAAGTATAAGCCATAAATATTCAGAGCATGTTCGAATTTTTAGGTATTATGTCATAAATTCCTGTGCAATAAATTAACAATGAAAGAATTTTAAAGTTCACTTAGATGCTATCCAATCCAGCTGTGTTTCTGTGAGATTTATTTTCAGAGATTTATCTAATTTAGTTCTATTTTATTTTCGTTTTTGTTTTTTAAGTAAATTAAATCCAAAAGTAAAACAAATTCAAGAGCAAGCAAGGGTAAACAGAAGCTTGATCAAAGGACATTATGGAGTAACAATTGTTCGTTGTCAATGTCGAGCCTACTGCATGATATTTTTGGACAATTTTAGATATCAATACTGTGGGGTTTGCATAATTATTTAAATCATAGTAGTAGTTAATGCTATTTATATTATAAAATTTTACTTAATTTCCAATGAGAGTTTGCTGTGTGTTACATCATTGTTCGAGATCAGCACACTAGGTATACAATATACATATACGATAGTGATTAGAGCTATTCAGACACTTGCTGCTATAGTCTGATGGTTTAAGGCATGCCACCGTTAAGTATAAACTGGATTAGGTAGAAATGATAACGTGCATAAGGATTAGAGGCCCTTTTCGCACCACAACCACAGCTGGCCAAGTTTTTCTGTGGCTGCCACCATTGCACCTCTTTGTAAAGATGATAGTAGTGAAGGCACGGTGCATGGGACTTGTAAGGGACTGAATATGGTCATAGGAAAATTCTGGATCACGTAAAAGAGAATAGATCAGGGAACTCATGATGCCCGACGACAGGATCAGGAGGATTCTAACGGTTTTTACAAGGTTTTATCAGCGACGGATTACTCTCAGAGAAGGAATCGGGGGATATTTTTATGATTTATTTATATAAAACGGGCGGATATACATATGATTGATGGCAGCGCAGGTGCAGGGATCTTACCGTTCTTCTACTATGTTAGTCAGGCAGAAATTCTGGCTCTAGTTCATGTCTTGGACTACTTAAAGGAGGGTCAGCTGTAAGGAGGCGGTCAATGGACAATAAAGTATTGGCCAGAAGCATGGATCGGGCGCAAGTGAATTCATCTCTAGTGATGGAATGTGTTCAGGCCTGAGGAAGGATCTATTTTAAGATCTAAAGCTCCAAGTTTAATTTAGTTGGAAAAGAGAGAAGAGTTTAAAGAGTATAATTCAAGTGCGTTTTGCACGTTATCAAGACATCGTCTGTAAGAAGAATAACAGAAAACCCGATTGCAAACTCTGAAAATTAAGTAAATTTCCAAGAGGGGACGGATAAGACACTAGTTCAATATATACAGGGTGATTGAGATCAAAGTGCCTTCGAGATGACCACCTTATCTTTGAGATAAGTTGATTAAAAGATGCCCCATATATCCCCCCTTCCAGTAAACTCTCTTTTAACGAGTTACATCTCCTCAGAGATTTTTCAATTTCGAATGTACCCTGATGGAAATGTCAGCTCGTAACTTTTGAATCACCCCATAGATTCTAATTATATTTTTTCTCTCCTGATTGAAGTCTATCATGAGTCCTTTTCTGTTTGTACCTCACTACTCTTGGAGATATTATCAAAGATATTCCCAAATTTTTGGTCTTTTACCTAAAATTTTGAAAAATAAATTCATTTATTTCAAAAAATGTCTTGAATTGAATTTAATTTTATTATTGCTTAATAATGTCCCGGATGTCAGATTCCTTTTACCGTAAACCGGATCCAGCTACCTGCTACAGTAAGGGTAATAGTGTGTTTCCAATTAACCAAAAAGATGAATAATCTGGGTCAAAATACCCAAGTAAATTGTTTGAAAAGTATCTGGATAGGTAATTCTAATTATGTTAATGAAATTAGGAATAAAAGCTTATTGTTAACAGTTCGAAAATTATTGATTATGGTCAACGTTGAAAATGATATCCACTCTGTTCAATACATAACCCTTATCTACAGATTAATGACCTACTTTCTCTAGTCAAAATTATAACTATTATTTCGAATAGAATTACAGGCACACTGAATTCTGTTCTTCTCTGTAGCTTATTACTGAGGTATAGACCACATCTTTTAGATACCCCATAAATAAAAATCTAATAAATTGAGGTTGAGTGAGCGCAAGACCAAAGTTTGATCAAGTTATAATGATTTCAGAACATTATTTGGTACACTCTTTGTGATCACTATTTTCTATTTTCCTTTTTCCAATGTTTTCTTTTGTGTGAAAGGGGAGGGGGGGAGGGGGGGGAGCGCACTTGAGAATTTTTTTGCGTCTTTTGGGATGAAGATTGTGTAGCTCATGTTAAACATGGTTTGTATGCGAGTCTATAGCATACAATAAAGAATACTAGAGCCTTTAAGTAAAAATCTCATTCCCCTACTCTTTTATGTTTAAAAGTTACAAATTTCTAAATTTAAAATGTTGGTATTTTTTATCCTTTTTCACATGTTTTTCAAAATGATCTTCTATCTAGTATTTGTTGGCATTAAATAGCAAACAAATAATATGATCAAATTCGGGTATGGGCTATGTACTAAAAATTCTCCCTAACGTAATAATTCGTAATAATTTCTTTATGTAGTAGAAAATTTGTGGATTACTCATTGTGGGTGATTATCCCAGACAAGTCGATCAGCGCACTGACGATGGTCAATTAATTTGTTGTGGTCGAAACACTTTATTTCACCCAGAAAGAAACTTCTTATCCATGTGAACCGCTATCTCGAAAGCCGTTAGGATTGCCCGGTCCCCTCTCATACAATTTTTGGTTTCTTTGGTGTTGGAAAAGTTACCTTTTTCCAGTACGTAGTTTTCCGTCCACAAGACATTATTATTAATTACGGATAACTATTTGAAGGACATCTAGTCCCTAATCGATCCTAATCGATAGGTCAAATGAAGTAGCTTTTCTCAAAAAATAGATTATATTAATATAACAGTCACAAAAACTATCAGATATATAGTGACAGAACAACCCAGAGTACTAGAAAGTAACCTACTGCTTTAATAATAGTCGCTGATTTAATTGACTCATCAGGGTTCATGGCCGCATATGACGATCCCATATCCTTCTAGACAAATGTTGAAATTGGGCCTACTGATTATAAATATGGACTCCAAACCGCTGTCTAGAGAGTCTATGGTCAGTATAAAAATCCCAATCAAAAAATGCTAATGAGATTGGAATACGTGCCCGGATGAACCATGAGCTAATGCATTAAACTAAGTTACCAATCGAGTTTTAGTGTAAAGATTTCACTGTTCTCCTGTATAAATGTCATCAAGCCTAATCGGCCCATTAAGGGCCATGGCCGCAATAGGTATCTTCATTGATGTAGATTCAGAATCATAATTTCTGGAATGATTGCTGATTATTGTATTTTTAGCAGAAAAAGTCATCATTGGTAGAAGTCACTAGTTCGGATCTACACCCCAAAATATATTAGACACCACGTTATCGATTGAATCACCGACATCCTATCCGAGATTTATATGACCTAAGCTGATAGTTATTTGAAAAACATGTTGTAAACGAGGAAATTCAATTTTATTTTTTCTCCAAATTAAAAGCAATCTTAAAAAACTTTCATTATCAAAATTTTAAAATTGTAATGCTGCAATAAATTCCTTTTATTATTTCTTCAAGATACATTTTACAGCAAGAATTTCAATTACAATGTGTTTTGAAATTTAAATAAAAATACAAAAGAGAATACGTAGCTCTAAACAAGTCACAGCATTATTATCCTGGTGTATTAAATTCCCACTTCACAGCAACAAAAAAATGGAGAACATAAAATGATAGAAAATATGCACCAACCTATCCCAAGAACCAAGCTATATACCATTTTTGTTATCTTTTTGCAAGATGCAATTCTCCATTTATCTTAAAACATCCGCAAGAAATCTCTTCCAAGTCGCTTTCATCCAACATCGGTTACTTAGCAGAACCTCTAAGGATCTCATTCCTATAACCACTGAATCGCGTATAATACACAATTTCCTGATACAATTCATCTTCAAAACCAAGATGCTCCCGGAACATATACGGAGTACTGGCCTCTTTTGAATCCTCGATATCTATCTTTTGTTAACTTTTTGGAGAGAAATTTTGAATGTTAGTATGCTGTTCCAACTGCCTATACGTTTCTTAGGGCAATGTGGAGATCCTGGTTTCCCAGAATGTGCACACTGGAACTATTAATTCCATGGATTTTAGCACATAAATAATATTAAAATATTTCCTCAGAAGAGAACATTTTGGAGGACTTGTAAATGCATCGGTAGGGGGAGAAAAAGAGGGTGTATAAAACGAATCCTATATATGCTGCGCTTTTGAACTTTTCTATATATCCTGTCTATGTTTTAGGGGTTTACGTAAATATCTATATATTCCTTATTTGTAGTGGTAGAATCAGAATAAATACCACGTGAAGACACAAATCTGACAAAATAAAGTTACATTAAATTCATGTATTTGTGAGCGTTCTCATTTTGGCTGAAAAGCTTTTGAAAACTTGAGGATGAAGCTTTTTCCCGGAATATTAAAGGCAGCAAAGGACATTCGGGCAGATTTTCTTACAATTTTAACATTTAAGAATTTGTTTAGGAGAAAGGTGGCACATTACAAGAGGATTCTTAAATTAAGGGTTACTATTCCATTGGGAACTGTACAATTTACAGTGATATTATAATTAAGTGATAACTACCAGGAAAAATATTTGAACACACAGGGAACACACAGTTTATTATGGGCTGGGTTTTACAACATGAAGGGCATGCAATTGGGGGATTTATGTGAGATTTTGACTTTTAATGCAGTGCTTAAATAAAGATGGTTTGATTACTTGAGCGTCTGAATGTAAACAATCCACATACAATATTTTAAAAATACATATACATACTCGCTTTTAAAGTTGATAGTAAAAAAATAATATTGTTCTTCTTACTAGATTATGAATATTTCGTAGTTTGTAATAGTAATTTTGCATTCTATCCTTCTCTTTCTTATCAAACATATGAGGTATGTAAGAACTCAGTTATTTTGCCAAAAGTAACAAAACTTTCGGATCTTTCATGGTCGCTGGTAAAAATAAGGGAGGAACCCGTGTGGTTTTGAGATTTTGGCGAGAACTTGTCGCTTAGACACGAACTGCTATTTCATTTATTTGGAAGACAAAAAATTAATTTTTTCAAATTAGCAATAACTGTCAAATTGGTTTATATTGTATAACATTCGCATGATATTTACCTAAAGCAAGTAGCAACATTATTCTGTGGCTATTTCCTTCAAAAGTCTTACGTATAACTCCGAAAGACCGTATTCTAATATTGAGCAAGTTAGCTTTAGAAAGTCAGTAAACTTTAAGAGCAAGGGGGACGCAGAAGAACCTATGAATGAAACAAGGTTCCCCGCTGTCTCAGATTATGTCGTTCTTAAGGGAATGCGACGCTATCACTTATGATTACACATTCGCTACTAATAGCGTCCCTCGGGTGCATTTGGTTATTGACCACAGCGTAAAGCTTGATTCCAAGCTTAACTTTGTTTCCCATATCAGTTTTGTTGTTTCTTAGGGCTAATTCCATGTTGGGTTTCCTCCGTCTCTGATGGTGCGGTTTTCCTAACATTATACATATAACTCGTTCGTCCGACCATTTCTTGAACATGCACCCCAGGTAAGAAATCCACTCAACGCTGAACACATCGGTCGTGTTGCATCTGTCCAGTGCAGTTTCATTAGATTTTTCACTTAGGGACCTCCCATGGAACAATCCTTTGATTCTTCCACCATATCGCGAGCGACTCAATCTTCTTGGTATGGATTCATTGGAAATGCGACGTAGGGTTGCTGATATAGTTTTTATACCCCAGCTCCTGAATTCCCATATTGACTCTCCGGTGCTCCGAGCCGGTGTTTCCTTCAGGTCTAATAGCCACAACTTAAGAGGTGTCCCCCTTTTGCATATCAACTTCTCTAGAACTAACTATTGTAAGCATGAGCCTATTAATCTCATGTGTCCGGCTATTAACTGTGTTGCGAAGGACTTTGAAGGATTTGGATGTAACCAAGATTGTTCTGAAATAACGTTTCTATCTTGTCGTTTAACGTATATGTAAAGCGTCAATTTTACAACCTTTTTTCTGTTTTCCTCTGTCCTGTCAATTGGTCTAATCTTTCTAATTGTTATATGTCTTGCATTCCTATCGGGGAGCTTAATCTTAACATCCTCTGTGACGGTATGAAAACTCATTACTCAATAATTTCCTTTTTCTATTATTTGGTTTAACCTTGCTAACCTTTAATATGTCTTGCATGCTTATCGGGGAGCCCAATCTTAACACATTTCTTTGAAATGTGAGAACGCTTAATGCGGAGATGGATATATATTTCTGGGCTAGAAGGGAAAATCAATGTGATATATGTAAATATATAATATTTATCGTTACGAACTTTTCTTACCACTAAAATTTTCCAAAAAAAACGTCCAAAAACTATCCAAAAATCTTGGCCAATTTTCAACGTCTTTTATTAAAATGTCCGGCATTTTATGAGAAATTAAAATATTCAAAATTTCATAAATTTAACTAGAACTACTTTCATAGCCTTGAAGAAAATATTTTAATTTCTGGTTTTGGTGATTAATCAGTAAACCGTTTATACGTGCGAAGTATTTTTCAAGATATTATTTAACAGTTTTAGTTATTTAAAACTATGAATAACAGATATTTTAAACAGATATTTTAAACAGATATTTTATAACAGATATTTTAAACAGTAAACATAATTACTAACTCCTGACCAAAATTTTCGTTTTATTCCTTGATACGTGAAAATGAGCTATTTTTTCCGCCGACACACATTTTGTGTATTCTTAAAATTAGTCCAAGTATTTTATTTTCATTTTTAAAAACATATATCTACATAATATTTTTACAATAGTCACTAAGTATTATTTCACAACCTTACAGGCCAATAGTCGATTGCAACCATATACCAACACTGCGAGCAGCAGGATGTGCACTATTCTTAATTTCCAGTTCCTGATTTCTGTAGTGCCACATCCTACCCGTTCTATTGAATTTTTACTTTTTCTGCCATAATTCTGGCAGCCGTTTCAGCTCACATTAAAGATATAAGAGGGAACATTAACCGAATTACGTTCTTGATAGTGATCTTGATTGTGATTGGCATTTCTGTGCCGCATTTCTTTGATATGGTGATGGCAAATTGCCTAGGTTTCTGTACAATTGCGAATTTCATTATGAGGCATAATCTTTGCTGGAGAAGTTCATTGTTCATTGATTAGAAGAACCCAAGATAATTCGAATTATTTCAATTAATGCAGAACGGTTTGCATGTTAGCAATTTATATAATATGTATGAATTGTATCCTGCTTTAAATCTTCCTATCAGCATCTTTCCATATTAGTAAGTCAATTAGAGTCAGCTTTTCAGCAACCCCAATAATGAGAAGCAGCAATCACGGTTGAATTGGGCTGCATCCGCCTGTCCGCTTTTTAGTAATTCTAATTTCCCTAATAAATAGATACTTCCTTAAAGGTTCATAACGGCCACAATATGACTAAGCGACACTTAGTCCAAATTAATTTCATCACGAGAAATATTTTTGTGACTAGTGTTACTTGTTCCAATTTTAGATGAATGTATTTAAAACGTATGCCTACACACATTTCAAAAAATATTTACATATTTCCTGAATATTAATAAAACGTTAACTTAGAATTACCCTACTTTACCCCATTTAATATATAATTTTAGCTTAAACTCAACTGAGAAAGATTTCAGTTTGTTTTTTTCTGATTCCTTATTTTCTTGCTTGAAGACATTTAAAAGTAAATTTTTCCGTAGTATATGCCTAAACTTGATTGCTTTTAAAATCCTGATGGCTGTACTCGGTGCAAGATTCCTTTTAGCGTCTTCAATAATTAGAAACAGGACCTCCAGAGCTAATCTCGATTATCTTTCTTCTGACATTGTGAGCGACCAAGTGAAGTTTCCATATGAAGGGTGTCCATTGTTATTTTTATCCTGAATATCTCGAAAACTATATGTCCTACAAAAAAAAATTTTTATTATGAAGTTTGTTTGCAGGAAGCCGCAAGGTAGCTCTACCAGATCTAACTTAAATAGTGCTGTTATTGTTGTAATCGATATCAACTTTAATGCCATCATTTAATACAATATCACCAAGTTTGATGCTCAGGTTCCCTAAAAACCTAAACAAGCAACACCGGTTTTAGGAATTAAAAATCGAATTTCACCTTTCGTATAAATTATATACTTCACGTTTACAACTTTGTACTGGATCAGAAATGAATAACATATTAATATAAATAAATTCAAAACAAATAAAATATTCAAGATTGGGAATACATATTTTTGTATTTTTGCATTGTACGAGTATACAATAAATTATTATCCTAGAAATAGTTTTCATTAGTGAATAGTTAAGTTACTCATAATTGATCACTCCATAAATAAAATCATTGACTTTTTTTATCTAAACAAAACATTAGATATACATATATATATATATATATATGAATTACTGTATGTTTCTTATGGAAAATAAATGGTAGCCTTACAACTTCTACATATTTTACTAAATACTAAATAAAGTATTGATAACAAATAGAAATAACAAACAAACTAAAAAATCGATATCAAACTAATGAAGAATTATTTACTCAATAT
The DNA here is from genome assembly GCA_006980735.1 of Dasypogon diadema. Lineage (NCBI taxonomy): Eukaryota > Metazoa > Arthropoda > Insecta > Diptera > Asilidae > Dasypogon > Dasypogon diadema. The sequence continues at coordinate 9,950 of QYTT01093044.1, forward strand.
AAAATATATTAAATAAGCATATATAGGCGTATAGGATATTATGTAGGTAGGAAGAATCCATACTAGGTATGATGCGAAGATATACAAAAATTTGTAGGCTGAGCATTGACATTTTTAGCTTTCAGAAGCCCAGGCGCATCAATTTCAAAGTTTCAAAAATGACTTTCATCGGCAAATTTTTCTCGATCCTTAATAATATACTCTGCTATTGCAATCCCCTTGAAGCAAGAAGTAGGAATCTCTTTTACGCACCGGTGATGTAATTCGAATGATATTCGTGAAAAGGGGGCAAGACAGCAGGGCCGTCTTTACCCGGGGATGCAAGGGGTGCGTGGCAGGGTCTTAGGGGGCGCACCGATCGTCTTACATACTACGCATGGCAGTTTTGAAAAATACTTAACAAACATTTATTATACTTATAAAAATATAGGCACCAATATTGTTTACAAAATACGCCTCATGCAGCTTTCGGCACATTCGGCTTGCGACTTACGATGTGCAAGCCAATTTAGATCAACGAACATTAATAACAAGAAGGCCGACTCTGCCAGAAAATCCAAATGAAAGAGACTGCCACGTAAGAATAAGATGACTGTACACGTGAAAGTAAAAAAACAAATGACAAAACAATTCGAAGAGACATACATTAATACAAATCTTACATATATCTGAAAGAGAAGAATGGTCACTTTTTCTTAAAGGGGAAGTTAACTTGTTTTTTTACTTTCAGAAATAGAAAATTTAAAAAATGAAAATAGATCGGATATAGACGAGAAAGATCTATTTAATGAGTTAGAATTGCTTCCTTTATTTTTTATAAATAAAGACACAACTCTACTCGACGTACTAAATTATATTTATTCCAACAATTTAATGTCCGTGTTTCCTAATGTTTCAACATCTTTACGTATATATTTAACACTTCCTGTGACAGTAGCAGAAGACGAAAGGTCCTTTTCGAAATTGAAATTAATAAAAAATTACTTACGATCCACCATGACCCAAGATAAATTAACAAATTTGGCCATAATAAGTATTGAATCGAAAGTAGATTTCAAAACAGACGATATCATTAAAAAGTTTGCCAACTTAAAAGCCAGAAAAATTGAATTTGATGTTTGAAAATGTACCTAATTTTATAATAGCGTAAGTATTAAAAAAATGGAACACGAAAATTAAGTTTCTTTTCCTGACAAGGGGTCCGCAGGCTGATTTTCGCACCCCGGCCCAATATGGTTAAGAAGGCCCTGCGCAGAAATACAGGAAAAAGTGTTATGGACAACAATTTGCAAAGTAAAGAGCATACAGCTGACAATAACATCAATATGATATATGGAAATTAATCTTGTATCATATAAAATCCTAAATCCAAAATTCTACCAAACACCATGAGCTTTATATTATTCGTCATGTGATCAACATTAATTGTTAGAGATACACGTTCATAAGAAAAGTGGCAAATCTTACATTAGTCAACATTCAGATAGAAATAACGTATACTTAGCAATCCATTTAATAAGGCAATACAATCTGAAATAGACCTACCTATATAATGTCATTTCATCTGCAAAGATTAGATAATAATTCAGCATAGTTTATATATAACAGAGTGTAGAGTTGTCACACAGTAAATGGGTTATATTAATTTGTTTATTTTACAGAGGTTATAAGCTTACTGGGTTATTTGAAATTTCTACGGATAAATAGATGGCGCTTATCGAAAGCAATTAAAATAAACTGGGTGTGACTGGTCTACCCACACTGCCATTTGTCTTACTTTTGAAAGTTTAATTAAAAAAAAATCAAATTTTTTGCAAATCTTTTCAGATGTTCATTATGCAATTATTCGTCGAATGAATATGGTCCGAAGTCGATATTATTTTTTGTTCTCGAGATATTTGAGACGAAAAAAAAGCTCATTAACGTACAAACGTACATACATACGCACATATAGATATTTCCCTACAAACGAAGGATTCGGACTTGAGGGACCTCGAAACGTGGTGATATGTCGAAATTTTCAATTTGAAAAATCGGACGCATTACAATAACTTCAAAATGGGAAGTTAATAAACACAAATGTAAATAAAACTGATATTAAGGTAAATTTCACATTTTTCACACAAACCAACAACAGCAATAGCATTCTACCATATAAAAATGCTGCGGCATTTAAACCCTGATTGATACAGAGAATACGCAAAATAAGGCCGAAAAAAGTACTCGAACTGGCTAGGCGCAAAAGTCTATTGAGCCGGCCTTGACAGAAGGTACTCCATTACTGCCGAATAATCAGATTCCAGATTGATGATTTTAGATTCAATGGCTTTTTGGTCAAACTGAAAATGAGAAATATCAAATTTATAAAGCATTGCCATATAAACAAAAAAGGTATCATCTGTTGAAGCATCAAAAGGTAAACAAGTGTTACCAAAATAGTCAACAAAGAATTATATATTGCAAAAGGACTCTAGCTGGAAGAGTTACCATATATGCACTAAAAAAATGGACAACCGTTAGACTTTCTCTTGGAGTTAAATTGCTAAAATTTCCCGGGATCAGCTCTAATGGTACTCTTCCTCTCATTCGGACACACATCGTAAGCATGCAAAAGAAAATCATGAAAATTATCTTTTCTATATCGTCGCAAGGAGGAATGAATTACTTTTAATATAAGAGACTGTACACAAGTAAACCTTATAAACTTGTCTCTCAGCATATCTAAGTCATTAAGTTTTAACAAAAAGGATCAATCCGCATCACTCAAAATAAAATTCAGCTTAATAAAGTCCGTTTTTCTGAAATTCAGTGTTTGAGAGTTTTCAACTGATGACGGTTCACAGTTATCCCTTTCAACGTCAACAACTATATCAAAGTGGGATGATATGAGTTTTCCGGAACTAAGTGTGCTGGACAAGCGCGAACTATAGAACGAAAAGCTTCAGAGTGGAGCACAAAGCCCAGACTTCTGAAATTATAATTTTCAATTTTTCCCGAAAGTTAGATTCTTCGAGTTCCATATTAACAGGATTCATGAGTACTCCTTTCTCCAAGTCTGAAGTCTTGTTGTTACTGTGATCCCAACACAAGACATTAAAGTCATTGTCAAGTAATTCAGCACCCGTAAAGTTAACATTGTGAGGTCTGTTGATAAGAATTTCAGAAAATTCGACGAGCTTTTGTGTCGCAAACGATGTAAATTCCGGTAATAAGTCCTGCAGGGTGTTTTATTCTTCTTCGATAATTTGGGCGGTTTTTAACAATCGTTTTATTAGCCCAAGGGACAAGGTATAAAGCTTTTTACTAAAGAACCCGCAGGTCACAAATTGCTATGCAAAATCGTGTCCTCCCTGATAGCTTAACAGGGATCAGAGACTTGAACGATGCTACTGCTCGAGATTCCAAAATTGAAGAGAAGTGGCGTTTGTTGGCCGTTGCAATCAACCTTCGATCTTACACAGGGTCTTCCTTACCATTTCGGCAGATTGTCATATTTCCCACCGATTTTCTTGTTTTTTTATTCTTCTTTTCATGAATCCGTTCGTGAATATAAAAATATCCGCCAGTCACTTCTATGCGAGTGATCCATGACTTATTAAAATAGTCTCAAACAATCAAACCATGTACGATAATTCTGCATTCTGAATGTTGCCCCCAGTACGATCTTTTTCGCAAACAGATCCAACGGTGGAAGCTCCAGGATAGGATTTAGAGCAGAAATGAGTGGGGTACGAAAATTGCTTGTCATTTCTATGCACGACATCTTTTCCACCCTATCTAACAGTTTCCTGGCATGGCTTACGGCTTAGACCATTAGATTGCCGCAGAAAATACAGACCACCATTGTATGTACAAATCCAGAGTGCTGACCTTTACGAAATACACCACTTTAGCCGGTACACACTTTTGCTTTTTTGATCTTTTCTTCAATATGATGTCTAAAGGTCAACTTCTTACTCAGATATACACCCCAATGTTTAGCCTGCCTAGAAACGTTGATCTCAAATTCAAAAAGTGTAGGTGATTCCAGAGTAATTCCAGATTCTTTGTCCTCTTTGTGAAGATTATCATTTCTGTTTTGCTCCCTAAACAAAGCTATAAAAAATGATGAAATAACGGACTCCTTCCGAAAAGAAAAAATTTTCGAACAAATTTGTTCGTAGGTACCAACCCGGACGTAATTTCTTTAAAACGCCATATCTCACTGGGTATGGCAGATAGACCCCTCCCCCCTTCCATACAATTTTTTTCTTTGAATGAGCGAAGGAAACACCCCTTAAAAGATTAGCATCTCAAACCTGGATACCTTGTATCATTAGGATCTTCATATCTCAGATTTTAAACGGCCCGGCCGGCATGGAGAAATTTCTACTTAACAATAATCAAAAGGACATTTTCGGAAATACATTTTTTCGTATCCTTTTTCTAGGATAGTGAGCACACCAAAAAGTACCTTGGATAATCTCAAACAACTTTTGTCATTAATACCTTTGCTAAAGCTCATAAAACTTCAAAATTGACATTAATTGTTCACATAATACAATTAATGTTTTCTTGATAGGATCACAGTTAAAAGGATAAAATTTGTACATTTAAGAAGGGGCAACAAGTATTGCTAGCCTCCGCTTCTTAAAAGAAAGCTTTATAAACCCCTTCATATTTTTCGATCTATTAGGAAAAAAAGAGTTTCTAAAAGGTTATTCCAGAGGGATGAACGTAACACAGGGTTGGAGAGGAAATTGTTTTCATGCGTACTATCAAAACTGTTTAGGTAACAAGTTTTATGAGCTTTTCTCATAATTGAGCATGAGTAAAATAAAAAAAGATTCAAAAATTACAAATGAAGAAGCTTGTTGATTTTCTACTTCCGAATTATATTATGGAAACCAAGTCTTAATTTCACATGTTGATACTTTATCTTGCCTACTGATCAAGAACTCTCAAGAATATCTATAGGAAAGCTTTGGAAAGTAATTTGTGTTTACCATCATAAAATAATTGATAATCATCTCAATCTAAGATGGTTTAGAGATGAATTGCACTACAGCCATTTTGCCTACAAATAAAAGGGCTTCAACCTATCTATAAAATTTTGCAAGAATAGGAAGTTTATGTGTCATTAAAAAAGAATTAGTAAAAAAGCAGAATACTTACTCATTATGGGGTATATCCTCCTCTTGGTCACCAGCAATAACGATAGAATTAAGCTTGATGGCAAATATTATTATGTACAACATGAAAATGCCTGCGAAACGGCTATCCATGCTGGAGATGTTGATTTCTCTCAAAAATAAATTTTTGGTCGAAAGGAGATTGCCTCCCTCTTTAAATCTCTGATTTAGAATTATTCACTAGATAATCTTTTTCTTTTTACTGCCGTCGAAATGCAAATTCATCTTACAGAAACACTTAGAACACAGCACTACAGACATGTATTACACCATCAGTTACATAAATACTCATTGAATCACTACTTTTATTTCTTTCTAAATAATGTTAATTCCTTGTTTGTTTTTCAGAAACGTTTCGTTTGTACTTTTTGATATTGCAATTTTTCAGATATGTTCTGCTTCGTACCTAGAATTTCACTCTAACCAGCCATTTTGAGGAATATACTCAAGTATTTCCGGGAGTTAAGAGCTTCAAACCCAATTAAAGGGAAATAAGTTCCATTTTCAAGCACATACGTTACGGGCTGAGACTTAAATGTAAGCAACAAAGTGCTAAAAAATTGAAAGCACGTTCGAAACTTGTAAATTTCCCCCAACCCAACGTACAGAATATTCCACGGAAACCGATTTATAACTCTGGGTCACAAGGAGCGTGCTTCAAGGCCAAAATTGCATACAGTCGAAGAATACGGAAGAGTGACAAAATCATCCGAACGTACGGGCCACGTACTTTCCTCTCTGTTACTCGATGAGCTTTCAAGGATATTCTATAGAAGGCTATTCCACTTTGCCGTGGAGACTGAATAATCATACAGAAAAAGCTATCAGCAAAGCTCCTAAGATTACGAACACGCGAAATCTGGATAACACCAGCAGCGCAACTGAAGACGAGATGTGTACAAGGTGATTTGCTTTTTTCAATTCATTTAAGGATGGATCTGTCTTTTTATTTACCATTGATTGGAATCTCCTGTTGTTGCCTTTTGTAATGCTTTCAATCTTGCTTACCTGGATATTGACAAATCTTAAATGGTGTTTTGCATGAAATATCTAATAAACCGGGAAATATGCAGAAGAGCTGAGAGCTGAAGGCATTTCTACTTTGATAGGGTTTCCAGGCAAAAAATCTCTTTTATTTATTCACACAAATTAAACAAACTTTTAGTGCTCTAGACTCTCTGCTTTTATTTCCAAGAACTGAGATGAAGTGTTAATAATGTCGCGTTAATAAAAACAAAATGCAATCATTAATAATAGATGAGTACATAAGGACCACAGATCTTTAGAATCTCTTCAATAAGATCTAAATGGCACTAGCGCCAATATTACAATAGATTTCATATTTGAAATTGTTAAAATTATGAAACCAATACTGATTGTTGCTTCGCCTTCGTCATTCAACAGTTTGGAACACTGCAATATACAACTGTTGCTACCAATAGGTTTATCCTTAATTGTTTTTAATAAAGGTCCACCTTTCCCCTCAGTTAATTGCTATTTTTAATATTTTTGTGCAGATATTTAAGTGAGGAAATCTTCTTATGGAAAACATTGCAATGCAGTGGAAAGCCTAGCCCTCTTACAAACTGAAACCGCAACAATTTCATCAGTTCCAATCTCTTATTAAACCATTTCATTCACTTTAAAGGTGTGCAAGTAAACGTAAAACGAAAATGCATTCATGTGATTAGAAAATCATGATATACAAAAATGATATTTTAGATTTTCATTCCCATCATATTTTGAGGAATTCAGAGATTTTAAAAAATTGTATTGCACTTATTTTTCCTATAAACACTCATTACAGCATCAAACGGACAAATATCCAAATAAAAAAAATTTAAATTGCTTAAGGACACACCCTAACCTAGGCCAAATAACAACTTAATGTAGAAAACGAAGGACAATTGCATTTCAAAATGAGCACAGCCATCTCACTGAAATCAGTTTCAAAGAGATCTGCGCAAAATTCAGTAGAATAAAACTGGGTAGTACAACACTTCTCAACGGCTGCACTTCCCATGGAGTAGATTCGATTCGATTGCCCAAGAATAAGCCGAGTTCAATAGCATCACTTACTAGGGAGTGTAACTGTAAGTTGCAACAGATGGGGAATTTTTTTTACAACTGCAAACTGTGTAGTTTGGGGGTACTGCAATAGTGAACACAAAATATCATACAACCTCGAGTAGCAGAATGAATTCTTGAAAAGTCGATCTCATTCTCATCTGTTGTGTCATAATGAGGTCACAACAAAATAAATTACCAAATTAAAAATTTCGAGATAAGCACATTTTGCATAGCCCCTAATTGGACAACAGAACAACAAAACAAGAGCAGAAATATTTCTCTTTGGAAATAATAAAACGCAATTTATGTTCCTGTAATAAAAGTACTACGTTATGCTCGTTCGCTTTGCATAATCAATCAGAAAGATGGGAAATGTTAATTGATGCATTCTACACTTAGTCCTGTCAATTCTGCTCCTACTATAGGCAGACATCAATTTTATGGCAATCTTCAGCAGATTGGGGACTACCCTCACAGGTTGTTGCATTATTAGAATAGTAAAATCATGTTACATAAATTTCTTGATTGTGTAGAATTTCAATCCCTGACCATTCCTAGAAAAAAAAGTTCGGCAAACCACACGAACGTTGAAAACAGTTCATTGTACAATTTATGTCGTTAATAGTGGAATGAGAAGCTTTAAATTCACCAATCTAGTACACTCAAAAATCGTGGTGGTGCTTGTAAATGAACGACACGGTAACACCAGAGCAGAGAGTACTATAATTTAGGACATCTCCTTTTCAGGCTAGGGCGAATGGTCCTTTCTTCCTCCAAGGACAGCAAAGGGGCCACAATTTCTAAGTCGGAATTGTTTAATGTTTTACGCTTGCGCAATAATAGACTATCCACCAATTACAACAGACAACTATTATACTATGAGCTGATAAAAATCCTTCCTAATCCACACATTCTCCTCTAAGGGATTTTCATTTTCTAAACTGAAACATGTTCACTGTATGCAAAATGATTTCAGTTTCACAAATTACGACTCACTAAATCTTTTTTTTTGGGTACCACAAACAGAAAATATTTATTAAAATTTACAAACACTGAACTGGAACACTTGCGAAAAAGAAACGGAAACCCGCCATGCGTAGTTAAGGAAAACGCGGTAAGGAAAAGCTTTAGAAAAGCGAAGAGGGTTCAGAGTATAGAGATTTTTCTTTTTCGACTAATTTCCATTTTCAGTACTTTTCAATCACCAGTCATAATTTTACCACATTTTTAACGATTTAACACAGCTTATCACATTGATCGATCTGAATTATACCGGTCAGATCTTCTTGTGCCAAAATACAAATTGTATTACCTTTTCACCAACGTCTACTCGCGAGAGAATTTCACACCGAACTGATGTTAATTCACTCCCTGAAATTGGTGGTCTTGGATTGGAGTGGAGTGTGGAGCTTAATAAAGGGGGGACTTGCGTTTGCGTTCAATATCTTATTCTATAGTACACTACAATAATGCTCTTTTGAAGAATATCACTCACAACTCACAACTCAGAAATTCTCGTTGCGACGACGCTTTATTTTCTATTCTGTTCCGTAGCGGAACAGGTCAACCGTCATTCCAAAATAGCAGACAAAGTGACGCCGGCGTCTGTATTCTCTTTAAAGTTTAAAAGCTTGCCGGAGAATATATAATTACTATAGTAAAAAAAGAAACAGCGTTGCTACATTTACAATTGTCACAATTTCAAAATTGTGAAAGAGAATTGAAAATAACCACCCGAAAATTCGGGATAAGTTCGAATATAAATTTCTTATTGAATGCTTTAAGCAGTTCGTGCAGTTTGAATATTTATAACTTTTTTCAGGATTTCAAATAACATTTGAATATGTGGCGCGAATAACATCGTAAATCGATGTAATTTTTAATGATTCCGTTTTTCATTATCCCATATAAGTTTTGCCTGTCAGAATGTTTCCATGCAAGGTTGAACACGAGTTGAAGTCGGGTTAGTGGTAATGGAAACTCGAGTTGAATTGAAATCCGTTAAACTCAACGAAACTTGTCGGCTTAATGACAGTTTCAACTGTCAAATGCATTATTACTATAAGACTTGGGAAAACATGAAGGCTGGAAGGGTTTTTGGTCACATAGTGATTCTCTTTTGTTTTTAATAATAATAGAAGAGTAAAATATTTCAAAGTTAAGAGACGGTAAAAGATATTGAAATACTGCAGTAGCAGTTAAAAAATTCATGGAAACAGTTTTAGGTTGGGTTTTCAATTTATAACTCAACGAAAACTTAACTCTAACCTGAACCTGCTCATGGAAACATAGTATATGTCAAGTGAGGTTTCAGTGAAAAACCGTTGTACATCTGTTTGTTGCTTTATTTATAGGCTAGGAAAACTTTTCTAAACGCATATTTGAAGTATCAATCAATAACTTTTATTTTTGTTGTTTTTTTATATTTTTTTTTTACTAAATCTACCCTACTAACCTTCGAGGACGGCAGAGAACAGAGAAGGACACTTTTAATAATATTGAAGATGTCGGAATTTTCGAGCTCAGGGATTACGGATTTTTGGACAAAATTTAAAAATTCCAAATAACGAAGCCAATGTGACGGATGAATTTTGTTATTTATGACCTGATTCGAATCAAAATAGATATTTTTGGGTTTTCCGAGGTGTGGGTTGTGAGTTCTTTGTCCAAATTTAGAAATTTAAGATGGCGACGCCAGTATAAAGCAATAAAATGGCCCGCTATGTACAATTATGAACCCGTCAAAAGAACCTGAGCATGAACAATGAACAAGATGCAGGGCTGCACCGTAAAACATGTTCGTGTTTTTCTAAGCTGAAGAAAAACTCTAAATGGCATCCAGTTTAAAGAGTTAAACTGCTTAAAGCTAATGGGAAAGGTGCCACGTTACAGTAAACGTTAACTGATATGGGGAGGATTGCAAGCATTGCAGTCGAATTAGATGAACACCAAAGCCAACATCTCCAACATCTTTTACTAATACACATTTCAAGGAGTCATTAATCGGCCCAAGTATTGAACGCCTCTTGCTTTGTATGGCGTTATCTTCAGAACACATACCTCAACACAATGGATATTGTGGTATGTTTTCGTTTGTTTATAGCGCAAAAAAGGAGGAAACAAATAATTAAAATAAAAATATAAAAAGATGATTTTTCTAAAGTTTAAGGGTCAACTTACCCACGCCGATGGTTGAGACGCACGTCTGCAGATTTTCTTCTCTCACTTGCAACATTTGTCAGGTTAATTTCCTAATTTCCTCTTCCCTAAATTTCCCTCCGACCAAGCTGTGCTGTGTGTATCATGGGGTTGTCCCCTGAGCTTTGCAAATACCTTTAAAAAACCCTATTGTGCACGCAACACAGTAACATATAATACCTTTTCTGATCAGAACATTCCTTTGATGATAGCTGTGTTTCTTTGAGAAGCCGAGTTATAAAACTCCAAGAGAACGGCGGAATGAGAATTAATTTTTCTTCTTAAAATCAAAGCTGAGAATAAATAAAGACCAATATTAATTTGATATTTATCCTAATCTCGATTTTACCCATACTTATGTTTATTTTAATTACTATGATGACAAAAATCCACTTTTAAATACCAACAACCACTTTCCCGTAGAAGGACTTAAGTAACCGAGTTCGCTTATTAACTGCGGGAAATAACGGTATAACCACCCTATACTCTGCTGCCAAAAACGCAGCTTATATATATCTGTAAAATGACATGTTCTATCCACCTAAAACACTCCTTGAAATTTTACTCTCTAATCAGTGTCACTCAAAATTAAGACGAGGTTTCTTTCACTCCCTCCATTTGTTCCCTTCGTAATAAAAGTAGTCAAAACAGTTATTGTTGTTCCGTTCGAAAAAGCAAAGCCCGTAAGCGCAATTGTTGAGTTCTCCTAAGAGTATTGCTACACCGGTTTATTAAAAAATAAAACCACTATCCTGTGGGTTTGAAATTTGGATTGATGTGATGGGTGATGAGGAGATTGTATCTTCTCCTTCTTTCTGGATAGTGGCATGATGGTATTTTTCTGTTTCTCTAGTCCAAACTCACGTCCGAAGGGATTTACGGATATTTTGAAATTTAAAAATTCACAAACCGTTACTTCCAGGAGAGACAAAACATGTAAATTGTTAGGTTGATCTCCCTTGCTGCTGTTCTTTTTGGTTTTAGATTAATTTCTTTTTAGCTTCAAATCAATTCAAACCTAAAATTCGATGTTAGATATTATATTTTTTTATTTTATTTATATTTACCTTCACCCATTTGTCAGCACTTTTTGTTGGAAGACCAAAGCTATTCAATACGATACTAACTTGTTCCCAGTAATCGTAAGCCTCATTTTTCTTTCTTACAAATTTGTTTGGTAAGTCCTCAAGACTGATCAACCTATCCAACTGCTAAATGGTTTTTTCGAAAATTCTCATTTATGAAAACACATCGATACTTGAAAATTAAAATGTTATAATCGACGTAGGTGAAATGTTAAAAATAGAGGAAAAAACTTCACCATTTTGGTACCGTTTCATTAGTTTAAATGAATACTTTGAAAACAATTCTTTCAACAACGAATAAACACTAAACACTTTCCGCCGAAGGTAAGGAAACTCGCGACGCCAACCATGTGGCGAATTCTGGCTTCGGCCCGTCCACCACAGAACCTATTAACCCCGTAAAATAACGAAGTTAATTTCTAACTCAATGAATGAATGATAACTTTGCAATTTACTGCCAAAGGAATTTTTTTCTACACAGTAAAAACTAAAAACTTAATTCATTTTTGCAGTCAATATCAAATTTCCTGAAAACGTTTACTCCCACTAACTCTGGAATAAAAAAAACAAACCAAATTTATTTCTAATATTCACATCCATGTATTTATTGGCTTTTTATAAACATTTCTATAGTTTGGAAATAAATTAAGATGTCTAATTACAGCAAGATAAATGCTTACGTTGGAATTAAACTTTAATGATGAGTTATATAACTACATTTAAAACAAATGAGTAAAGAAGGAAAAGAACCTTATTAAGAACAAAAGTTGTGATAATAAATAATTCAATTAATTGCACACAGTTGATTCTTTTATTTATTCTAATTATTGTTTATATTTTTCTAAAATTACGTTAAAGTCTTGTCAAGGTAATAATCCAACATTTAGCATATTTCATCTATGGATATTGGAAGCAACACTTCCTTTCACTGCTCTGTTATTTTCATACGTTAAAGCTCAAAGAGCAACATTCAAATCTAATGCAGTATTTACACTCTTTCCATCCACTTTTAAAGCCTGTTAATTTTTTTGAACTGTATTACCAAATTTATCTATTGTACTAAGGCATGATTCTAACTTGCCAGGGCTAACTACCCCTTCTTACTTAGTCTAAGCTTAAATTTTGGCCAAGAAGTTAACATATTTAAATTTCCTTTTATAAACGACTATAACTACAAAGCGTTTACAAACGAGCCTTAAAACAGGCTCCTTACGTAAGAAAAAAAAAACAATTGAAGCGCATCTAATTTCTTAGTATTTTATAACCCTAAAGCTCCATTAAGAGTTCTAATTTTTTAAAGAATACAATCGAGTGCAGCATTGATAAACTTCTCTGCATTATAAGTTACATTCTACTGTTCATTTATTTAAAGTGCAACTTTAGTCAATGTTCTAAAAAAAAATTATGACACCACCAAGCTTTATTATCCTTCAGTTCAGAGTAGTGTATCAATGCTGCACTGGAACGTAAGTTTGTATCTAAACACAATTACAATTCATGGTACTTTCCTCTTTTTTTAAAACGAAATCATATTTCGGAAAACAAATATTCCTTTTAACAGATGTTTTGTGAATCACCGAAGCTCTTTGACAAAATTGCAAAAAGAAAAGTTAACGGTAAGTATAACCAATAGAAAGTATAGTAAGTAATTAGGTATATAATAAAAGATTTATCTGATAATTGCAATAATAAAAATACAAAAAAATGCACAGAACAATAACACTATAATTAAATGAAATAATAGATAACTAGAAAAATAAAATTCTTTAAACCAATAATAAATCAAAAATATAAAAGACCAGTATAAAGAGCTGTTCCGCCCACAACTTTTTCGTTCTCCGCTATACATTTTATTATACAAAGTTCCTGCTTACGGTGTAAACTAACAAAATAAATACAACGGAATTTATGCACTCTCTGGACTACAATATTTAAATCTTTTGTGTAGGTGGTTTTTAATTGTTATTTTACTATGAGGTAAATATAAACGCTAAAATGCAACTAGATGTCACTAATAAAAAAGCACATGTTAGATAAGACGCTAATGGTGGTATCTACGCCTACAGTGACTGCTTGGTTATGAGTTCTTTACGCTAGCTAAATGTGGTTCACTACGATTTACATCATCAAGAGGTTTTCTACTCGAAGCTGGAGGAGTCAAAAGACCCTCAGGACACATATGTTCAACAACTGCAGGCGAAGATTCTTGTTCAATAATTTTTACAGCAGCTTCACATTGTTCGCGGCGTAACACTGCCCGATCCTGAAAAACAAAAATTTTTTTAACTTAATTTTAATGTGCTAGCGTTAGAGACCTAGTTACTAGTATGAATTGGGTAATTTCAAAAGAAGCCCTTGTGTCGTATCTATGATAAACTTTGAGATAATACTAGTAAGAAATATAGTAAAATTCGCAAAGCATAACAACTAAGACGTTTTCAGCAAGGATTGACTAAAATTGTTTACAAGGATACTTCAAGCCTGTGCCGAAAGAATGCTTGAACTTCTGCAGGTTTTTTTCTTGAAACCATTCGCAAGGGACAATTTTTGAAAGAAACGAAGTTATTAAGGTGCTAACAACAACTTTGAATAATTGGTTAAAATTGCCCCCACCATGTGCTTAAAGATATCAAGTAAGACACCATGTGATATCAAGGAAGTCCCAAATGATTTATGTTAATATCAGACAATTTTTAACTTAAAATCACTGCAAAACAGTTGGGTTTCCTATGAAAAAAAAGTCGCCAATCAAAAACAAGAGCAAGGAGAACAGCCTTATTTTGGCGGTTATCTTACTCGTCAAAAATACAGTAAATTCCAGAGGCCGGATTTAGTAATTCAATTCGATCGCATCGACGACCAAACTTGTGTCGAATTCTAAGCCGAATGAAACAGGTTGCAATAACTGAGCAGCGCAGTCGAACAACTAAAAGTTAGAGAGCTCGTCTTTCCATAAATTAAAACAGATTGTCAACAGCGCAGCCAATCAGCGAATAATTTAGCTTCTTGGACATTTCTATTTCTAAATAATAGCTGTTTCCTGTCTGAGAGGGAAAAGTGAAGAACATTTCAGCAAACTATAAGATTGTTGTTTTTGATAAACCAGAATTTCTGTTTTGTTGCTAATTTCAATATTCGGCTACGCTGCTCAGGCTGTTTCAGGTCCCGATTAGAATTTTAACATTACAGTGGAAGTTCTGTAACTTGAATTTTTTGTTAATTCGAATTTTGTTCACTGGCAGTAGTGTCACTCTCTAATGAAAAACTTTTTCCTCTAATTCGAATTTTCTATAACTCGAAAACTTCTGCAATTGGTAGAATTTTTATAGGAATAGTTAGATAATATTTTCTTAATTTTGAGTGGATTTGAGCAATAGCCAAAAGTTAGAAATCCAATCAAATTTCGTTTTTGAAAAATCGTTAGGATTGACGTCAGCTTGAACACTTTAACCTTGTGCAGCACAAAACGTTTTTTTATTAACTTTGAACGAAAAAAGCATTTTTCATTTTCGGTTTTCGGTCGAAAGTGTAAAAAATGCTGAAATTCTTTTTCAGTTTTACCCGAATAGAAAAATAGATTTTCGGTCAGACTCTACCAATAGTATAAAATATTAGAGTGTATATATAATAAAGCAGCAATACTTACGAACATCGCCATTGATATTGTGTGCGTTTGTATGATGTGAGAGTCGTCAGTGACTATATTCGGACATACGTGTTCCAATCCAAATTTGGACTTAACTTGCTCATTTTGTTCCAGTAAAAATAGATGTTGAGACTCTTCACATACAATATGAAAAAATGGTTCCATCCATCTTGCACAAGGCGCAATAGTACTCCATTCTAAACCTGATACACGAAGTGCTACTTGCCTGAAAAAAATAAAAAACAAAATTCTAAAATACATTGAAACAGTGCATTAAAATTATAATGCAAAATTAATCATAAAATTATTGCTGCACAGTTGATAACAAACAATGATTGATTTCATTGCAATTTAGTTTAGGAAATTTGTCTTTTCTGTATGAAAATGCGAACAATGTTAAGATTCATGAATTTATATCTGTGGTCACAAGCAAAATTAAGAGCTATTCATCTAGATATTAATATATTCGTTTCTTTTAAATCCCTTGCGAACGTATAGATCTAATATCATTTACTTCATTTTTGACTTACCACATTCCCATAAACTAGCAGCACAATATAAAAATTCTATTACTTTCCCTTAAATATATTTTAAAAAATTTTTAAAAAAAGGAGAAGAGCTCACCTGCTAAAAGTGTGGCTCATTGCCGCTGCTGCTATCACTGAATACGGGAAGTTTGACATGCCAAGGTCCAACGAACAAAGGTCAATTAGTTGTGCGGTTTGCACAAATTCCATACCAGAAAATTGTGGATATATAAAAGCATCTCCTTCCGCATTATTTGCAGCTTTAGTTTTGATAGTCCCTTCAGAACTTTTCATAGAACAACTACTTTTGGGAGGCACAGTTTCCGAACAATCCTTCTCTGCATTTTTCTTATTTTCCAAGAAGTTTCTAATACTATGACTTAGACTACTATTTACAGGCAAATCACTAGGTGATCTAACAGCACCCTCTTTACTCCCTAATGATGATGGTGTGCGATTACTAACATTCAGCTGCATGTACACTCCCAACCAGCCCATTACCGTAACTGGGCTAATGCTCCAATCAAGGGCTTTCAGAAGTAGCAGTTCATGCTGCAAAATGTCTTCCTCTTGGCAAGCACCGTCAGTAACATAAGCAAACTCGCCAATTTTTGGTGGATAAATTTCCTCAACCTATATAATATTCATTGTGAGAAATTCAACCCTGCGTAAAGGTATTTATCACTTACCTTGGCCGCAACGAACAAACATGTGATGCCTATCAATTGTAAATGGGTCTTCAGTACCTTCTTTTGTGTCGACAAATACCGATCCAGATAATCAACTGCCAAATAGTATGTCTCTCTATGCAATTTATATACCTCACACACTTCTATTAACCAGTCTAAAAGGATGGCTCGCATTCTCGGTTGTAAGCCAGGATGGTTTTCAAGCATTGATGAATTTCGATCACTAGCTGCATGTTCATCTTTCCGGCACATTAAATTCCAAACATCTGAGGCATTGGCCCATGATAGTGCAGGGAGTGGACAAGTGCGGATTTCAGACATCGGTGTAATACAGCATTGGGGAACATAATCTTCACATGACTTCTTACACCGTTTTTTATTGCAGTGCGGGGTCATATCTCCGCGAAACCGCCAATTGTTGCAGCTGGGTCCAGAGGTAGAATCACATGGCGATGATGAAATTAAACCATCTTCGGGACTAGTGGCAGTACTCGGTGTTCCCAAATCATATTCGGCAAGAGTTGATAAGCAATCAGATGAACTTGCTGTATCAGCGATTGCTGCTAATTCATCAACTGGTGATGGAAAAGAGGATTCCTCTGAATTTGAATTTTGTTGTGATTCAGTTTGATAACACGAAAGTTGAACTCTCTTTAAAGGTGGATCATTTTCCCTGTCCTGTATATAATACAATATTTAAATAAAATAATGATGAATTGTGATTCTAAGGCAAATATACAAATATAAAATAAGGATAGTTGGACTACAAAAACTTTTCTTGGAGTGTAGAAGGTGTTGTGTACATTTTTCAAGGGATAATTTCTGGCACAGCTGGCACATTGTAATAGATAACCAATTGTAATACACGGTTGTGATATTTCACAGTAGAAACTTGTTAGCATTAATATTTAATGTTATTATTAGCAATAAGAGGGGAAAATACAGTCATTACTGAATCCAGTGCCCATTGTTTCATCGTTTGAATAATCATAATAATAAGAAAGTTGTTTCTAGATAAGTACATTATTTGATGGACGAATCTTATTTAGAATACTCATTAAAATAAGATCATGTAGCATAATTTAATTCTTGATAACAGAATATTTATTTCGGGAAACAAATGACAAACAAATATAAGTGGCAATAAGGATAATACAAAAATAATAAAAACGAGTACAAAACGACATTTGATTTTTTCTGAAGGCTTTTTATTCATTGCATTAGAAACAGTGGAAACATTACGCCTTTACGCTTTCAATTTTTGATAGCTTTAAAAAGAAAAATTGACAATCTTAGCGAAGCCAGTGTTTTAAGTTATTAGAAATTGATATCACACGATATCGCTTATATGCGCTACACAAAACAAACAAACGGTGCACGACGTAGAATTCCTTCAGTTTCAAGTATGTTAGTCAAAATTATAAACTTTCGTCCACTTGCACAGATTCGCAAAAAGTGATAATAAATTTTACAGGAACGAAAATCGTATTTATTTCAAATATTAATTTAATTCTAAAAAGAAAAGCACTACATCAAGTACGTGAAAAAGTTATACCGAATTTTGATTACAATCCTTGAGGACTTTGGGAACTTTTGTAACCTTATGCAACCAATGTTCAAGAAGTGGAAATGAAAATACACCGATCCCTTGATTTACACGGTAGATACATTCCCGGAAGAATCGTGTAGAACGAAACAAGGGATTATAGGTTAAAATAAACTTACAATTCCTTTATTGAAATAAAAAACACATTAACGTAAATTAGCAATGTTTTATAAAAAAAACGACAAATTAGTAAAAATAAAAAGAACAAAATCTAGAAATAAAAGACAATTTTTAAAATTTAAAGCCGTGTAAGTCAAATATATCTTGTAAACTAAGAGATGGGTATATGTAACCAACTATATATTTAATTCCTTCCCTCAAACATAATTACAAAAAATTTCAAATTTAATAAAATTTAAGTAGAACGCAAACAATTCAAGTACCTTAAAAAAGCGTATTAATATCTCACCGAGTAGTTTAATAAAAATGATTGATGTAAAATCTTTACTTTTAAAAATGAATCATTCTTTAATCTACATACACTCTCCCCTTAAGTGAAATGCAACTATTCCACCATGTTTCTGCCATGTCTAGAAAACATAGGTGAAACCATCTTTTGCTATATTCTTCAAAAAGGCTTCAAAATCGCCTTGGTCAAAGTTTTCCTTTTAGCTCCTTTTCTGCTGTGGGGTATAACATTAAATCGCAGGGGAGTCAGATCTTGACTGCAGGAGGCATTGTTTACACTCGAAACAATCGTGTATATTATTATTTTTTTGCAGGGATAAGCAGGCGGGGAATCCAGCATGCCCAGACTCTAGTGACTCGTGAAGATATTCTTTCAAAATTTGATGAGTACTCCTTACCAATATTTCCACATTGTGGGCGAGTTGTCTGACGATAAGACGTGAATCGGTTTTTATTTTATCCGCCGCTCGCGCTCTGCTGATAGTTTCGTAGGAAAGGTGTGCCATCTCCTACCTGAAACTCAGGATCTTCTCTGCCCTGTTTACAGTCTTTAAGCCAACGAAATGCATTAAAAATTGACATGTTTCTGTAGCCGATTTTTTAAACTGAACACAAAATGTAACGTTGTTCAAATGGATACAACTAGAGGCGACGAAACATTATTTCGTGTTTAACCGGGTACTATTAGAAAGTAATGGAATCACAAGGAGCGAGTACCAAACCCAGTCTCAATATTTATTGAACAACCCTCGTATTTTTTATTAGTTTTGATATGTGATATGTGGTTTGGCGGCAAAAGAAGACTGAGTATGAACCGACTGTAAGGTGACGGTATGGTAGGGCATGGAGTTGGAAGCAAGTTTTACTGGCAATCTTAACTTCATCCGTGGAACTATAAATGGAATAGCCTGAACATTATTAAAAGGAATCTCAAACAGAATGCGCAACGTTTAGTCATTGCTGATGGGTTTGCATTCTAACAAAATAACGACCCTAAGATACTTCTGAAGTTGCATGCCTTGGGCTGATATACTGTTATAAGCAAGTTCTGGATATTCCTACTCAATCTCCTAAACTAAATGTAATAGAGAATAGACCTACGTCAAACTTTAGAAGAACTAACAACGTAATTCAGTGTATACCACACAACCGTTGAAAATAGGATGCACGCGTTGGATGTACAAAAAATTTCTACACTAGACTACAGGAAAATTATACACTGGAAATTTTTTAAAACTTCGCAAATATTAACTGAAACTGTCTACTGAGAGCAGCCAATAAAAACTTTAAAAAAAACTCATTACATCTTACATTAATAAATCACAAAAGAATTATTGTTCAACATGACAACGTCAAGATCACATATTGCAACTATAAATCAATAAAAACTCATTGAGTTTAGCTTGGAAATTTTACCACACCTCCCTCATTCATTAGGCAATCTAATTTTCGATTTTTATTTATTCCAGTCCTTCGAAAATTAATTACCGGATAACGAGTTCAATGAAGCTAACAAAAATATGTAATGGAAATATTTTTAAGACAAATAAAAGCATTTAGATCTCAAGGATAAGAAGCTATAGTCGTTTTAAATTTTCTGGCTTGCATTTTCTAAATGAGACACGCTATGTTTGATGCTATAGATCTTTTGAAAAACTGTCGACAGTATAGGGTTGTGCTACATCAATCGAAAGGGGAAGAAATAAACTTTAATATTGTAAACAATTTGCAGTGTTCTATCGGAAAACATCTTTCGTTTTGGGCAATGCAAGCTACTTCACTTCACAAATCCTAAATGCCCGGAAATCACATTTATTACGCCTCGGTTAAATTTAAATTTAAAATAAAATTTGAACCAAATATTATGCTGTACATAACAGTTTCCGATAAAGCAGTTTCTAACCCTTATTTTAGAGAGAGAGAGAGAGAGAGTGGGTTAACTATAAATCAATAAGTCTACTAAAATATGTTTTTGAAGAAATTTTTAATACCATTCCTTAAAAAACATCCTAGCGACGGGAACTTCGTATTTTAACCGAATAAAGCTTCGTCCGACTATGCTGGAAAAACAATTGACTTCCTTAGGTAAAATAATAGCCAATTTGGCCCAAAAAACCATAATCTAACTAACTTTCCACAATTTCGCCCAATTGAAGGCTTCTTCTGTGAATTGAGTAACTGATGTATAAAAGAGTTTAGAAGGCCCAAAATATTAAGCAACTCAAAAGAAGAATTAAGAAGTGTTTACGTGATATTTACTGCAATGAAGTACAAATATCCTGTGCACATGTACTAACAAACTTGCGGAAAGTTACTAATTTATAAAATAACTTGTTCAATGTAAAAAAATGTTTATGATTAACTACACCGATGAATTTTGTGAAAATTTCTAGTTGTACACTGGTGGAACTGCTTAAAGTAACTTTTCTCAAAACTCGTAATTGCTTATTTTGAATGTATGGACAATATTTTCAACCCCAAATAGAAAAGTTTCCAACCTAATCCTTATCACATATAAAAATGCATCTATTCGTCAAAAAGGGTGTAATCATGCATAATGTAAAACATATGTAATAAACAGTAATTTATTAATGATTGCTAAACCGACCGAAGTCTACATAAGTACCTCTGAATCGAGTAGATATTGAAAATTCAAAAGTGAGCTCAATCTCTACTAAAAACCAGCTACTAAGCCAAGTAAGAGAAACATCTTTAACTGTTCCTTCTTCTTCAGTATTGATCCGAGTTCGTCCCCAAAATATTTGCACAAAATATTTATTACTGATGGAATTTAGATTTCAAAATTTGGTATTGAAAATTTGTTTCCCGTGTTTAAGTTCCTCGAATATTAAAATTTTTAAGATGGAAATAGGTAGCGAAGTGTCAGCTTTTTAAGAAAATTCAGGAGTATTTCAATTCGACTTTTAGCTGTGGCCTAGTCCGTAGCTTGCTATAACCCATATTGAGGAATTATTCCTACTTGCCTTACCGTCGGATCAACACTCCTAAATTTTTTTAAAAACTGGCACTTCGCTAGCTATTTCAATCTTAAAAATTTTACTTTTTGTGGAACTTAAACAAAGAAAAAAATGTATAATAAATTTTTATCTTCAAGTAAACTGAACGGTTCAGATACATTTTCCCACCATTAAAATATAAAAAAGGAGGATCAAAAAAGGTAACTAATGAAAAGATAAGAATGTATCATGATAGCCAGAGTTGAAAAAATGGTAGAAAAATGTAAATATTCGTATAATATTTCCGGGATCTACTATAAAAGTCGTATAATAAAAAAAAGTTCACTTTACGAATTAAATGGAATTGCCTATTTAAGATTATAAATTTTTCAGCATAAATACACAGAATTGTATTTATAGTAATAAATCCTTGGCTCAATCGGTTGATTAAGAATCATAGACATACAGCTCATGTTTTTTTGAAAATTTCAAAATTCTACAGAACGTGGATTTATAACAACCACTTAGTTATTGCAACACTCAATTGCTGAATATATTGTTAGTAAAAAAAAACCCGAAATCGGAAATACCCATAAAGAATTGCGTTCAAATTCCATACAAATAGAGTTCGTAATCTTACTCTCGATGGGGAGCACTGGGATAAATATTTGAACAGGATGTACCATAAATGGTGTTATCAAGCTAAATTGCTACTGATTTCGAGGTATTATTCAATATGTTAATTGATGGACGTAGCCTAAATATATTTCTGTCTTTTGCCGACGTTTTTAGACTAGATAGTTGAAAAAATTTAAAAAAAAATAAAATATTTTGTATTTATTTTGATACTAAACAAGCAAATAGA
Source organism: Dasypogon diadema (assembly GCA_006980735.1). NCBI lineage: Eukaryota > Metazoa > Arthropoda > Insecta > Diptera > Asilidae > Dasypogon > Dasypogon diadema. Next base: position 32,172 of record QYTT01093044.1, read on the forward strand.
AGATTTTACTTACATATAAAATATTGTTAAAGTAAAATTGCGGTGATATTCTGGTGTGTGCTTTGAAATTTTCAGAAGTTCACTTGGAATAATTGCCGCCGAAAAAATTATATACTTCGTTGTGAAAAAATTATTTACAAATTTGGTACGCTATGGGACAAAGTGCGATGTATTTTAAAAGCCAACATATAAAATTGGCTTATGACAGGATTAACAATAAAATTTTTGATAATAATGAATTTTCTCAGATTCCTACAGGATAACCATCCAGAAATCTTTCAACCGGAAACAAAATGTTGAACCAACTGTTGTGGTTATTGTAATTAAGCTTCGAGACAAATATTCTCGTGCCACAACGAATGCAAACAAAAAAAAAAAAAAAATTAAATACAAAACCACGCGTTTCACCTCCTTTTCCATTTTATTATGAGAAAATTATGTTGGCGACATTAGCTTCATTTTTACCTGGGAATTCGTATCATCTGTCACAGAATAACTAAAGATTATTACCGCTGTGCTGAAAAGCAGATGTTCATTTTTCCCTGTAAGAAGGGGTGCCTGCTAATCAACCGTCCGTGTCGTTTACATGTCTTGGACACTTCTTTATAAACGTCTTCAAGGACAAGGAGGAAAAGGATAAGGAACATTTGTACAGAGGGAATGTTAACGGATTTGAAATTTTCCAAAGCGACAATAAATTATGGATAACAAAAAGGATTATTGCAGTACATACCTTACTTTCCATCGATGCTTTTCGTTTTCTCTTATTTGATGAATTGCTTGAGCTACTTGCGGTTGCATGACTAGATGAAGTGGTGATCGCTGTTGTACTATAACCGATGCCATTTGCTGGTCGACTGCAGCAATTTATAATTTTAGCACTAGTTTTAAAAGAAACACATTCTTAAGATCATTTACTTGAGATTACGTAATAGATTGTTTTATATAATTTCAAATGTATATATTTAGCCAACGTTCATTTGAAATATACACCATAAACTGAAAATTATTAAGCATGACTGTATGATATTCATAAATTTTTGTGTAGCTGAATAGCAGATTCAATAAATTATCTTTTTGATTTCGTTTATGATATTTTTGCTATTTCTATAGTCTAAAATTTTTTAAATTTAAACGAGAACAAATTTTTGCAATATTAACGGTCGTAGCTTCTCATCCTTTTTATGATATTCATTTTTAATCAATTTCAATTGTCGAGGTTTGCTTATTCGAATCATTTCAAATATTTGCAAAGACAAATTTTCAGAACTCAAAATTTCTCTGGGAAGAGAGATTCTTAAGTTAGGTTGATTATCTACAGTCGTGTATGGCATAGGGACTAATTTATGTCAAATTTTGGAAAATATATGAGTGATGCTTACCAGCTTTTCTTCGTAACTTTTTCTCTGTAAACCTTTTTTATCTTTACTTCGTATTTTTTTTTAAATATTGAGCTTCAAAATACACTTTCAGCACTATCCAGGGCTAACACGGTGCGGGCATAGATGTAGTGAAATTATAGTCCCCGTTTATTTGATTTTAATCTTTTGTTGTATTCGTTTATAACCCTTTTAATTTTGTCCGTAAAATTAAAAGGATACCAATACCAATAGCCTGCTTTAATAATTTTGGTGATTGAAGGAGGAAGGAAATCAGAGCTTGAAGTAACAAAAATTTGACTTTTAGTGAAAACTTTATAAAATATCTTGGCTTATTAATTACTTTTTCTCTCTCTTGTAAATAACTCCAAGGTAATTTTAAGGAATCGGAGGCTGCCTACTGGTTACTTCATTCCAAACCAGTCCAGTAGGAGGGTTGCCAATGTTAAGAAGTTTTAAATTTAAAGATAAAATAAACGTGCTTTCTAAAAAAAATATATAAAAATGCAGGGGGGAAATATCATCCCCAATGACGGTTAAGATTTCTAGTGTTCAGAGGGAGAAATCTCCGACATCCCTGGCTTCCCGGGATCCTAAAATAATATGTAAATTTTCCACGTCTTTTAGTGTTTGAAGGAAAAAGAACGTATCCCTTCTTCAAGTATTGACAGGATTTTCACAAGCAAAGCCATTTTTAAACGCAGATGCAAGCACAACAGTGCTAGTACAGAATATTGCTTTTCTCAGTTAAATCAAATCAAAAATAAAAAACTAATAGGTGCTATATGATATCAAATTTTTACAAAGGGAGTTGTACAAATTTTCAACTTTTTTCAGAGATATCAGATTGAATATAAAATTATAAAAATGAAAATCTCTGCATTTTTTTTATTCTGGTATGGTTTTTTCTGTTATATTCTTGCATAATTTTATTTTAAGTAAACAACCAATTTTTATGCTATTTTCATTAACTGTGTTCGGTGACGTGTTCGAAGCGAACAAGATCAATTTAGGGTTCTGCTCTGTATTCGAGAATAAAAGAGTATTGCTTTATGTGCTCTTTATCTGCTGTTTGATGAAAAAAGAAGAAAACAACTTAGAACAATTTAAAACAGGATTTCTTGCACTCTCAGGAGGCAGGAGGCGACAATTTACAAAGTTTGGATCAGACCAGAGCTCCTTTTAGATCTTTTCTCTCTGATTACACTATCATAGACCTGCTCTTCATGGAGTAGCGTTGTCGAACACAGCTATTTATTTAATTTTCAATAAAACCAAGCAGTAAAAGATATTTCAAAGTACGAAAAACACTTAGGAAGAAAGATTTACACAGAAATGAAAGCCTTTCGGCTAAGTTATACGATATCTTTTATGCATCTTATAATTTCCACACAGATACCTTCTCTACTTTAAAAAGGTCATCTTTCAGAAAGCAAGAAAAATGATGTAAAGAAATGTAATCTGAAAGATATTCTAAAAACAATTTAATCGGAAAATCCACAATCCATTTAACAAAAATCTTAAGGATTGGAACTTATGGAAAATTCTAAATTGTTGATATACACTAGCTAGAAAAAGTCTGCGTACACAAAGTAATGTGAAACTATCTATTAAAGAATTTTACACTAATTTGATTTTGTAATAAGATTTATTTTGTATACATTCTTTGTATATTTACAGTTTAGGAAATGCTAACATA
>QYTT01093044.1:51037-65228 GCA_006980735.1 Dasypogon diadema
TTTTGTCAATTTTTGCATGAAGAAATGTCAGATAAGCATTATGAGAGAGCGTCATTTTGAGTCGTACAGTGTGTATGGAAGTTGTGGCCTATCCTGTCCTATCCGGTTCCTTTTATAATCTAAGGTTTGAATTGATTTTTTGACAGTTATTTGGAACATGTGCTTCGAGCATGTAGGTATGGAGTGGAACTCAGGCAAAATTTCCGTGGCCAAATTTAAAGTGGTGTGAGTCTACACAAACACTTTGAAAAACGTGCAAAGTAGTAGTAAAGTATTTTGGCATGGGTAGGCGCAATAATTTTTAGTCAAAACTCTTAGCTGTCTTCAAAAATTATTTATTTTTTAATACAAGTCAAACATTTTTAAGGAAGCCTCCCTCCTCCTTTTTCAACCGGGCTTGGGACCGGCTTTGGCGGAGTTGCGGCGATGGCGGACAATTTATGTATTTCCGAAAGGTTAAATTTTATTGCCCCCGCAAGGCACAGCTATTTTGTGCCGGCTTTGAACATTCCTACAAACAAAATTATGTCAAATTATCTTGTGTTAAAATATTAAAATTTTGCTAATTAGAAATAATCCTGAAAGAAAATTATATTTTTTTGCATTAAATCTATAAAAAGAAAGCAATTTTATTTCATATCACCCACGTATGAAATGATATTCCGGGCTTTGCACGTTGCATCCTATTTTCACACATTTCCACTACACACTTCATCACTGTTATAGTTTTCACAATTATTCATTTAAAATATGAAATTATTTCACTATTTTTCGCGGAATTAACGATTTTAAAACACCGCGTTAGTTATTAAACACTTTTTAACTGTTTTGTTCTGGTTTTGTTGTTTAAAACTTGACAGCTAGTTTGACACTCAACCTACAAACAATCCTGGTTGACACATCAAAATTGGCCACGCTCATGTACAGGGTTTTTACACGTAACGCCCCATCCTTTACTGTATGATCGAAGAACATGTGCTACGGCTCTTCTTCTTGCTTGCAATCGTTCTTCGCAAAAGGCCAATGGATTTTGTTGTGACAACTCGTGTTTTGTGTTGAGGATTTTGCTTTTAAAACACTGGAGAAATTTTCCCAGACATATAATTCCAGGTACGTTTTATTCCCATTCACTTCCAGTTGTACCAATTTATGCAATTTATCCTTTTTTCTGTGTTCAGTTAACTAAGCTGCTCAGGGCAGATATCGCAGGGCGAAGTGACTACAATTAATACACCATGGCAGATGTAGATGATTTATTTGAATGTTTCGATGAAGAAAACACAGAAAAAGTTCAAACAGGTCCAGTTGTTTCAGAGAATGGCGACAACCAGGAAGATATGTAAGTTGCCCCAAAATAACCTAAAAGTGTTGAGCTAACGAAGTCGTGAATCCGTAGGAAACCGCCGCTCAAACGGCCCCACGAAGAGGAGTGCAACGATGAAGAAAACACGAAGAAGCCGAAAGTTGTGGAATCAATTCTTGATGACATTTGCATCGATGATCTTACTAGTCGAATTACGGTGCACGTGATTGAGTCTCCTGAGTCCTGCACACATGAGGTTGCCACTTATCCTGGACAAGAATATATTCCACTGTCGCAGCCCGTAGGACCACCAGCTAAAGAATACCCATTTGTGCTCGATCCTTTTCAAAAGGAGGCGATACTGTGCATTGATAACAACCAGTCGGTTCTAGTTTCCGCTCACACTTCAGCTGGTAAGACGGTGGTGGCTGAGTACGCGATTGCCCGGTCACTGAAAGCAAAACAGAGGGTGATTTACACGACGCCTATCAAAGCGCTCTCGAATCAGAAGTATCGAGAGTTTAACGAAGAGTTTAAGGACGTGGGTTTAGTTACGGGCGATGTTACTATAAATCCGACTGCATCCTGCCTGATTATGACAACAGAAATCCTCAGAAACATGCTCTACCGTGGCTCTGAAATTATGAGAGAAGTTGGCTGGGTGGTCTTCGACGAAATTCATTACATGCGCGACAAGGAGAGAGGAGTGGTTTGGGAAGAAACGCTTATTTTGCTGCCGGACAATGTGCGCTACGTTTTCCTTTCGGCCACTATTCCAAATGCAAGACAATTCGCGGAATGGGTTTGTCATCTGCACAAGCAACCTTGCCATGTAGTGTACACCGACTACCGCCCCACACCGTTGCAGCACTACTTGTTTCCTGCAGGTGGGGACGGTATACACTTAGTGGTGGATGAAAAGGGGCAATTCAAGGAAGACAGCTTCAATACAGCCATGAGCGTTCTGCAGTCTGCTGGTGAAGCAGCTAAGGGGGATCAGAAAGGGCGTCGGGGTGGGATTAAGGGTCTAAACTCTGGTCAAACCAACATTTTTAAAATTGTGAAGATGATAATGGAGAGGAACTTCGCTCCCGTCATCATATTCTCCTTCAGCAAGAAGGACTGTGAGGTGTACGCCATGCAAATGGCTAAGCTGGACTTCAACACGAATGAGGAGAAGAAACTTGTGGACGAGGTGTTCAATAACGCCATGGATGTGCTTTCCGAGGATGACCGGAAATTGCCGCAGGTTGAGAATGTGCTTCCCCTCTTGAGGAGAGGCATTGGAATACATCACGGTGGTCTGTTGCCCATTGTGAAGGAGACTATTGAGATTCTTTTCGGGGAAGGGCTTATCAAAGCGCTCTTTGCCACAGAGACTTTTGCCATGGGTCTAAACATGCCGGCTAGGACTGTTCTTTTCACAGCACCCAGGAAATTTGACGGTAAGGACTTCCGCTGGCTTACGTCTGGAGAATACATACAGATGTCTGGACGAGCGGGGCGACGAGGCCTGGATGACAAAGGTATCGTAATTCTCATGATAGATGAAAAAGTCTCGCCAGCTGTAGGCAGAGCTATCATTCAAGGAAAACCGGACCCAATTAACTCGGCCTTTCATCTTACCTACAACATGGTGCTAAATCTGCTGAGAGTAGACGAAATCAATCCGGAGTACATGTTGGAAAGATCATTCTTCCAGTTTCAAAATCAGAGCTCAATCCCAGACCTGTACAAAAAAGTGCAGGAGAAACAGGCGGAGCTTGAACGCATAAGAATCCCCGACGAGCATGCTGTAATCTCGTACCACCACATCAGGGACCAATTGGACGAGCTGGGGAAGAAATTCAGGAGTTATATTACAAAACCAGAATATCTTGTGCCCTTTTTACAGCCCGGACGGCTGGTGAAAATTCGAAATGAGGAAAACGAATTCGACTGGGGTATCATAGTTAACTTCAAGAAGCAGAGTGACGAAAGCAAGAATCCTCTCAAGTCGGAAACGGTCGTAATAGTTGATGTCCTTCTGCATGTCGACGATGGATTTGAGGAATCCTCACCGAAACCCTGTCCACCGGGGAAGAAAGGCAGCATGGAAGTTGTCCCAGTTTTGCACAAGTTAATATACCGGATATCATCGTTAAGGGTGTATTACCCGAATGACTTGCGACCCCCAGACAATCGCAAATCCGTTTTGAAGACTATCGAAGAAGTTAAAAAGCGCTTTCCAAAAGGGCCACCCCTCCTGAATCCCATTACGGACATGCACATTAAAGAGTCAGACTTCAAAGGTGTCGTGGACTCAATCGAGCAATTCGAGAAGCGATTATATGGACACCCTCTGCACAATAGTCCACAGCTGGACGCACTATACAATAGGTATCAGAAGAAATTGCAGATCATGCAAGAGTTAAAGGCAGTAAAGAAGAAACTTAAGGCAGCAAAGAGTCTTCTGCAAATGGATGAGCTTAAAAATCGCAAAAGAGTCTTGCGTCGGTTGAACTATTGCACCGCGTCCGATGTCATCGAGTTCAAGGGGCGAGTAGCTTGTGAACTGAGTTCGGCAGATGAGCTCTTGATGACGGAAATGATTTTTAACGGTGTTTTTAATGAATTGACGACTCCGCAGGCAGTTGCCCTGCTATCTTGTTTCGTGTGTGATGAAAAGAGTTCGGAAACACCAGCATCAACAGAAGAATTGTCCGGACCCTTGAGACTGATGCAAGATCTTGCCAGGCGAATTGCGAAGGTGTCGAATGAATGCAAACTGAGTCTAGAGGAGGACAGGTACGTGGAAAAATTCAAACCTTACCTTATGGATGTGGTTTTGGCATGGTGTAAGGGAGCGAGTTTTCTGAACATTTGCAAGATGACCGATATTTTCGAAGGGTCGATTATTCGCTGCATGCGGCGGTTGGAGGAGCTTTTGCGACAAATGTGCCAAGCTGCCAAAACCATTGGAAACACAGACTTGGAAAATAAATTCTCTGAGGGTATTCGCATGCTTAAGAGGGATATTGTTTTCGCAGCATCGCTTTACTTGTAGACGGCACGATCCCCACCACCGTTCGTTTTTTTTATTACATAAGGCTTATGTATAAAATTTTCTCTTGTTCTTTTGAAGGTTGGAATAAATTTTTTTAATTAAATCTTATCTGTACTTTTTCTAGCTGGAAGAGTGGCTTTCGTCGTAATCTGTATAAGGCTTCGCGTTCACAGAACTCGCACTCCACCGTTTCACCCTCTTCCATGCAGAACAGACATTGATCGTCCTCAACAGGACCAATCTTCTTTAATTTGAAATTTAATGAACATTGTCCAGTGAGGAAGCCATTGATGGTCTTCAGTTCAATCTCGCTGAGGAGATTAAAAAACTTGTCCTTTCTTCACTTGCCTTAAATCTTGACGATTATTCCAGTACTCCTCTTTAACCCTTGATTTTCAGCTGTTGAAACTTTTCTGTATTTGGCTCTTTGAATGGTTAGAGAAAAGTTAAGTTAATGAAGGGATGATTCTGCACCTCTGTCCGTTGCAAGTCTGACTGCAATTTCGTTACACTCAAGGCATTGATGCTCTGGTATTTATGCCAAGATAGCCAATCTTGTTGTATTGTGCTACCTAATTTTCCGATAGTGGAACTGTTATTGCGCCGCGTCCACTTTCATCGATATTAACGTGTGCGTAAAGCTCTATGGCATGGATCTCAGCTTAGAAATTTGTTAGGGCAGCATCGAGATTTCGCAACACAAAAGTTGCGCTACTCTAGGGTTGCAACGTGTAAATACCTTTGAAGACAAAAAAGTTGCGCCTGCAGCTTGATTATGAGCAGGTTTTGTGTACTGCGGTTGCAGCAAAAATTGCAATGTTTAAACACTTAAAGAGAAGCTTGCAGGCATCGACGAAAATTTCAAATTGGTAGAAACTTTTACTGCAACTGCACGTGCAGTACTTTTAGTAGTGTCTTTTTTTCGGTAAGTAAGCTAATCGTAGCTTCTAATTTATAGTCACCTTTATTATTTCTAGTAATGGATACAATAAACTGAAGAAAAGATAAAATTTTGAAACTAATCAAGTTGATAGAAGCGGAAGGATACTTGTCGAATATACAAAGTAGCCATTACGATGATCAGTTAGAAATTGCATGTGCAGGATTCAAAAGGAAATTGCACACACTACGAGCACAGCAGAGTAAAGAAAGTGCAAAAATGAAGAAATGTAAATTAGGAAGCGGTGGTATAAGTGATTCATACAAACTGAAATGGGAATTTTTTGGAATTGCAATTCATATTTCGTCACACCGTCGGAAATGAAACGACTGATTTCATGGTAAGTACTTTTTATTGTATAATTTGTATATTTGTAAATGTAGTTTCGCTGTCAGGGAATTTCTTCTTCTTACCAGAAATATTCTTGAAATTCCTTCGGAACATTTTTTTGCTGCTGCGTTTCTTTGTGAGTGCCTTTCCAAAATCTCGAAGGCATGTAGTTCCCGCCTTCAAGTACCCAGATTAATAATTCCATTTTCATTTTCTACGTAAAAGGTGCATCCTTATATCTTCCGGGAAGTGCTTTTTCTTTTGGAATATTTACCGAATTATTTTCTAAAGCATGCATCTTCCATGCCATAATCTGTTGTTGGAATACCAATTTGGTTTACAGCTTTACAACTGTTTTGATTACAATATCTGATGACGTTCGTGTTTCAGTTGACTCTAATATGACGATAATTCTTATATTGCTCGATTTCTCTAAGGTGTTTGATAACGTAGATCACAAACTTTTGATCAATAAGCTCGCTGTTAATTAAAATTTCTCATTCTCGCCTTTAACCTCATTAGTAACGTAAGATACTGCGTCAGTAACAAGTCGTTAACGCGAATACGGTGTCTAATTTCCTTTCTGTGTTTATCGGAGTTACTTAGGAATCGATCCTAAGACCACTGTTGTTTTCACTGTTCATTAATGATTTTATTTATGTAGTTTTCAAATTTTCATGTTTATGTTATACGTAATATACGTATATTCTACTATAGACTACTGCAAATTGACTGTGATAATTTTTTCTCCACCTTGTCTAATGCAATTTAAGAACAGAAGCTAAACACTTAAGAGGTCACAACACAACAACAGAGTAACAAGAAAGCAGGATGGAATGATGACAATAAACAAACACAAAAGCATAAGTTATTTTTATTGTACGATTTAAAAGTAAAATGTATAAAATCTACTAACTGTTGAGGACAATGGCGTTATGTACATTGCTTACTTACTTAAATAAATCTACCTAATGGAATGTATAGTGTGATTCACTACTTATCCTACGTACTGGACGGACTGCTGATATTTTGATAAATAATAATGAAATTAAGCTTAAATAATTTTAATCTTACAAAGAACTAAATAACAAAACGTTCTACGCTAAAACAGACACAAATTGAGGATTATTTTGCAAAATAAAATAAAAATCTATGAAGAGTGAGGGTTTCGGTTTATGACAATGACAATCACCAAAATCTAGCACTGTTTTTTACGGTTAAAGCTTTTTGGGGATACCCTATGATGTTACAACATAGCCTTGGCGAAAAGGAAAATAGGAAGGGGAGAATTTTTACCCTTTCGTTGATTGCTATTGCTCTAAGTACTCGATTTTCAGCGCAATTTTCGGAGGGGAGGGTTTTTTTTGTAAAGAAATTGCTCACCATACACAAAGGACTCCATATTTTCAATATGGAGTTTTTTGTGTTATATATTTCAATTTTCAGCATCCTCCTACAAAATGCTGCTATCGTGAGGACAAAAAAAAACAATCGTGAGGACCAAGCAAATCTTGAAGGACTTCTAATTCTCCTGGGATTGGAGGAGATATTTCGCCTGTATCTGGATCCGAAGAAGGTTCTTCAGTTTGGGGACAGCGTTGTTGTCGGGAGATCCGGTATCGGCGGGTCGCTTGGATGGTCCTAGTTCATTTATTTCAGATGTCCTGTCTGCAGGTCGATTTTGCGTATCAAATTTAGCTTTCAGATTTTTTTAATTCTTGATAATTTACGAAATTCCGTTTTTCGTGTTCCGACAACTGATTTAAAAGTCTTTCACGTTCTGCATATAAATATTGTCCAAAACTAATTTTATTATCACTAATACTAAGATACAAAATACCTGTACCACTTTCAACATCATATTTTATCCCTAACCCAACAGTAGTAACTAAATCTCCGTCACAATGAAATCTTCCCAAAATTTAGAAATTGCATCTTTATGGGCACGTCTTATATCACCGGAACTTCTAGCAAGACTCAGTGTTTACAATATTGCGTGAGGACCCCAACGCTGCCCAACGAACGGGGATCACGGCAGTTGATTCTGAGCAGTAATAGTCAAATTTTAGGAGTTCATCAAGTGGGTCTTTAAAAAGAATCAAAGGAGTAAGAGGGGAGGAAGTGGTTCGTGCAAAGCACCCCGAAAGAAATACCGAGTAACTTACCCTATATTCAGTCAACGTCAGTTCTCCGCAGTAAATCCCAAAGCCCATAAGCGGGGTAGAGCTGTAATGAATCTATCAAACACCCAAATGCAGAACTCAAATAGATATTAGCCCGTGATCATAAACGAATCAAGTCTCATCTGCAAAAACCCGAGCATGGGAATCATGAGGATCACAGAGGAAATATGAAAATAGTGGAGGAACATCTTGGTATGAAAAAAATCAGGGTGCGCACAATTCTCAGTGCTATAGAAAAACAACGGCGAGTGGAATGCTGTGAAGAACTTTTGGCGCTTTGCGACGGAAGGAAAGAGGAAGTTCTCGACTCCATTGTTACGCGGAAGATGAAACTCTGGTACTCTACCATGACCCCATGACTAAGAGTGAATCTATGGAATGGCATCGTAAAGGTGAACCACCAGCAAAGAAATGCAAGTCATATTAAAAATATAGAAAGAAAATTCATTAATCGGCGCCCGAGCAGGGACCGTTGGTCCGTTGGATAGTTTTTTAAGGTATTGCTTCAGCTCAGGAGACAACCCTATTGCTTCAGCTCAGGAGACAACCCTACAATGCACACAGCACAGTTGAGACGGAATGAAATTAGGGAAGAGGAGATTGGAAAATTTTAACCTGACAAATGTTGCAAGTGAACCACAATTTTTGGCATGAAGTTATTATTGTGCAACATCCCAGTTTAGGCTTCATAAGTACAATTCTTGTCAGTAGAATTGCCTCAACCACTGCTACCCAAATAAATCGCCGGGTCCTGTGTAGGATTCGATCCCACACCAACAGGGGAGAAAAATTTGCAGATGTGCGCCTCAGCCCAATATCTACAAGAATTGCTTTGATGAGATTTCGTGTGATATAGGTGTCCTTTTACACTCAGCAGACAAGATTTAGCTCTATTATAAAATTCGGAGGTCCTTTTTTAAGTAGAATAATAATAAGTTTCGATCTTCTCTGTTTTCTACTAATTATGAGCCGCACGATTACTTAAGGTGATTGTCCTTGATTTAAACTTCTCTTTATCTGTTTTTGAACCGGAGTTGTTCCTTGAAATCTGATTTCATCAGAACAAATAATCATAATTTCTCTTTTATCATTTGCTGCTCTCTTTACCGCTCTGGTAACTTAAATTATTTTTTGTTTTTTTAAGAGTGACTAATGTCCAATATGAATTGCAGATTAAATTTTGTATTAAATGAAAAATAAAGCAATATAAAATTTCATTTAAAATGTTTTTAAATGTCATGGAAGTGAAGATAAAATGATTCAATTTGTTTGCTCCTCCTTAGGGTCTTTATTAAAGTTTTTAAATACCAAAAGGACGAGAAAATTAGTATTGTGCGAGCAAATCTTAAATTGTTCAGTCATAAAAATTATTCTCTCATAGGCGATAAAAACTATCATCGGTAAAAGATGCTGTTTCTTGTGAAACTTTTCTATATTTATCAATCGCCAATCATGGCGACAGATTTCAATTTTATATCTGACTCCATTTTTAAATTTGTTGAAGATGTTTTTTTTTTGGAATATTAACGAGAAATTAATTAAATCAAACATCAAAATTAATAGAATAATTTTGTCTGGTTTATAGAAAAAAAATTTCCATATTTCATCAAAGCATATAACTTCTGCTTTAAAAGCAATACATCTTAAAAGTTATCGTAATTATCAATGTAAGAAAAAAATGCCTAAAAATTAATTATTTACATTATTGTCACAAATGTGTCTTAAAGTACAAAATTAAGATCTATGCTTACACGGAAGTCTGTGGGATACCTTCTATTAAGTGTGTTCGGCTGGTCTTCAAATTTGTTCTTGCACTCGGAGTTGGAGTTGGTGCAGTGCTAGATTTGGCACCCGGTTCGGTGCTACTTGTTCGAAATTCACGTGCTAATAAATTTCTTTCCTCTTGCTTACCTCCATTGAGATCGGTTTCATGTCTTAATCGACGTTCTAAAGTTGTTTCTTTTGGAATTGGCGTTGATTCCTTGAGTGAAGTCATACTTCGTAAGGAACTTTGACTACCTGATTTTGTAGTCTGAGTCACAGTTAGAGTACTTGGAGAACGAATAGATGTTGTATCCGTTCCTGTCGGTGTTTTACTAACGGCTTTTGCAGATGGCGAATCACGATATTCATATATATTTTCTTTAGCTTTTATAGCATGATGATTTGCCACCATATGACTATTTTCAATACCTGTACCAGGACCTTCTCGATCTGATTCAGTTCCATCAGCTATAAATGCATCTTCATCATAGAAACGATCAGCTTGCCTAGAAAGAACAGTGAAATGTGTTGAACTGGAATTCTAATAAACGTAAAATTAGTTGGAAATACATGTAGGAGAAGAAAGAGTGTGCAAAGTATACACTGTCTCCTACCTCTATGCATACCTCTTCGCATTTCTCCACATAATGCAACAAATCACTAGAAGCACCACTAAAAATAGACAAGTAGCTGATATGCCCCAAAAAGCTATCTGGAGAGGTTCTTTTGGTTCCCACCAGAACTCTGTGGTTGGTGGATAGGTTGGCACCAGTACACCTATAAGTGTTGGCAGATACTGTGTCCAAAATGCAAATTCAGTTTGCCGATGATTCATTAGAATGGAAGAATTGAAAGTCGTGTTTATGTTTAGATATCTCAATTCGCCTTGATAAGCCCTTTCGTAATGCAATCCCAAAACTTGTTGGGGTGTTGGGTTTCTGAAATGAGCACAATGCAATCAAATCGATTTTTAAATCCGAATTTCATTTCATTATAGAATAGAATTCAGATAATAATAAATATTACAGAATGCACAAGGGCCTAAGTGTACCTACCCATAATGAGCAAAATCTGCGAATGTCTTCATGAAAAAGTAACTCATATTGCGATCATTGTCTGTCCACATATTCCTTTCCAATCGATCTCTTTTGGGGAAGAATTCAACGTCCATAAAAGGGGCTCCCGTCAAGAAATAGTGCTCTATATTGTGTGGATACTTTCTCCATTCGGGTAGTTTCAAGCTTTCTACGGTCGTATTTAGGACGTACATATAAACAGGCACTTTTTTCTCCAGCAATAATTTCACCATTTTATCTACAGGCGCCCTGTACAAAAAATCCGAGAGAAAATTGATATATTGCTCCCTAATCAACGTTTTGTTAGTAGGATCTGGCCAGAAAGTGTACATATACTTGATAGCTTCATATATCCCCTTAGGGTTTAGAGTGTAATTATATCGTAAAACGAATTCTCGAACTTTTTGATCGACAAACAATTCATCAATTTCGAAATGTGGAGCCAGTGATATATTTTCTGCTATCATGTATGCAGCTTCTTGAGTAGTATAACCACTCATGTAATGAAGACCCCGGTTAAATTCTCCTTTTCGAATCAAATCCTCGGGTTGTTCAGAAAGAAACTTCCAGTCGCGTTCTCTCCATCCATCATACCAATCGTCTCCCGGAAAAGTAAAATTCATTTCTAACACAGGACCCCACGCGAACATCCCAACTTGTGGTGTGAATTCTGCATTTCCAAGCTCATAAAAATTTCTGCCTTGTCTCAGGCAGTTCACCAATTTCCAAGAGGATTCAAATGAGCAGCCAAGTAATTGACCATATACTCTGCTGGTGTTCTGTGCACGATACTTATCCACAATTAGAGCCCAGTCAGCCAAAGCCGAACCAGATTGCGCTATTACACGTGTAACATAATTTCTTGTTTGCGGGGCTACCATTAATAGTCCTGCTGATGCGGCACCCGCTCCTGGTCCAAAAAGTGTTATCGAATTTCGGTCACCATTGAAAAATTCGATGTTCTCGTGCACCCATCTAAGAGCCATTATCTGGTCGAGAATCCCATAATTTCCAGGTGAGTTCTCATCTGCAGTTGAGAGGAAACCCAAAGCACCAAGGCGGTAATTGAAAGTCACTACTATAACATCATAAAATGTTGCCAGTACATGACCTGGAAATAAGTTGGAGGCACCCTTAACAAAGTCACCACCATGAATGTATACCATAACTGGAAATTTTTTTGCAACGCCAGAACCGGTCTGAAAAAAACGAGAATTTTATTCGTGCTTGGTAGATAAATGCGGTCTCTTACATTAGGTGAGTAAATATTTAAATAGAGGCAATCTTCGTCCATGTCACGAATTCCTTTGGTAGCTCCCGTATATCGTACAGGTTGTGGACAAGCTGGACCGAAATCAACAGCTTGCAACAGCTGCCAACCTCTATGTAATCTAGGTGGCTTAAATCTACCCTCAAATGTTGGTGGTAGGGCGTATGGGATGCCTAGAAAAACTGAGCACGTTCCCATAACCCTGTCGACTGTACTATGCCATGGCCGATAAAATGACTTTGGATTTGGATCATCGTACAAGTAAACCTTAAATCCCTGAACTTGTCCATAGTTGGTAGTGACAAAAATGTCTCGATCCAAAGTCAATGAATCTCGTCTTTGCTTTCCTTGAAGATCCTCTCTCCAACCTCCTAAAACCCCTGGGAAGGGGGTTTGTGGACTGTTTGGGTTATTCTGGAATAAATTTTGTGATAAGATATTTGGAAGGTAACTGTTTTTTTTAGATCGAAAATAAAAGGAAAAGACCTCATCTTACCGGATTATAATTGAAACGATCTTCTCCGAGTGGAATGTTTGCTGGATATTGTGAAGGATAATTTTGTCCGGGATACTTTTGTCCGTAACCTTGCGGTTGATAGTGGCCATAACGACGATCATTGTAGGTGTATGTTCTATAGCACAAGACAAAAGAGTTTACTGTTAACATTTATAGAAATTCTTACGTTTACAATAAAAAAACAATAGATTTCATAAATTACGTGTCTATCTATACAATAATACTTCTGCTTTCGGAATATTAGCCTCTTTTATTTATTATAAGTATTTTCAAAAGATATAATATATATTATTTTTCAAAAGAGCGCTGAAATCCTTCCATTTTGAATCACTTAAGACTTTTGTTATATGTATGTTGTTGGATTCTATTTGCCAGGAAAAAAACAGGAAGTCGTAAAGAGTCGAATCGAGCAATAAGTGTACATCATTTGTACTCAAATTAATAGGAAACATATTAGATAAGGTAGGATAGATACTACTATAGGAAGATATCTTTTGTATCGCAATCAGTATGCTTATCAAGCGAGGAAATCGATTGATTCAGCCCTGTGTAGTATAGGTTTCTTAATATTGCTTCCTCTACATGTAATACTAACCAAGAGACCTTTGAGAGAATCTGTTTATAATAACAATCCCGGCTCTGTTTCGCCCCCACTCTCATTAATGACCTGTTATCTCTTAATTTCAATTCAATTTACAGTTTTGCAGATGTCAGTACCCTTGATATGACTTACTCGTTTTACTGGTTCTCACGGAAATGCCACTGATAACAGTTGAGCATTTCTAGTAGTATAGAATCGTTCGAGAAATATCGAAAAGATCTTTGCCTTCGGCTGCTTTTTCGTCCGTTGCTAAGAGCCATTTTAGCTGGTCCACGTCGGAGAGTTCTCAAGCAGTTCCCTAACCTCGACGTCTCTTGTTATTTCGAGCTACCTATGGGACCTCCTATAACAACCATCCTCTTGCTCGGCATGGCCGGCCAGTCACATACAATATGCTCCGCCGTTTCAATATTCTCCAGGCACAGTCCGCACGTATTAAGATTCACGCAGCACAGCTTGCAATTAGCGAAAAGGGATTTCGGGGAAAAGAAGGCTGGGCATTATTAACTTCCTATTTGGAAGTTATTGTAATGGGTCCGGTTTTTCGAATTGAAAATTTTGACATATCTCCACGTTTCGTTTCCCTAGAGTCCGAAACCATCATTGAGTACACTGTTCATAAAAATGAGGGGAGACTCCGCACTGTCTTCTTCACCTATATTTAGTTTATTCATGAATGACCTGCCCAATGTTATGTTACTTATAAACGATCTGCCCAAATTTTGTACATGCACCCAGCAGGCCATCCCCTTTCGACTGCGCCCTCCCGCACTCCGATCCGATGAACTTTAGATTGCCTAGGCTATAGCCCATTAATTTTGCTCAAATTGGTCGGAAATTTTTTTTGGCGTGATTTCGGTGCCAGTCAAGAGGGTGGAGTTCAGGGGTTCCGAAAAAATTGCCCCCACCAGGTGAAAAATTGTTCTGTGCACCTCTACGCTTATGATGTACAGATCTATCTAAGTAGACCTATGGGCTTGCTGGAGGATTGTATAGCTCGTGTAAACGATGATTTGCAGCAACAACACCAGTATCGAATATGTTGACTCTATAAGAAAACTTGGGGTCCAGCTAAATTCTAGATTTAGCTGCTGTAGTCACGTTAGTGCGATTCTGGGAAGGGTCTATGGAACCCTACGTCAACTATGGATTAGTTCTGTT
>QYTT01093044.1:73315-92984 GCA_006980735.1 Dasypogon diadema
TCTTCCGATCTATATACCAAAAAAAGAATAAAAACACAAAGAAATAGAGAAAAAATTAATGCTTAAAATAAAAGAACTATAAAAGTAAATCAAAATACATAATTTTGTAACAATTTCTTCATATTTTCCATTTTTATTTTTATGAATTATAAATTATGTTTTTTTTTATATATATAAAAGGCGCATGCATATATTTATCCGTATAAAAGGATGTTGTGAAAAACAAATTACGTAACTGTATACAGAATATAGTAAGTAACGTGTATGCAAAGTTCATTTAAAAAAAATCTGTTTTTGTTTTTTTATTCACAACAATGTTTGATTTCCAACTAGAAAAGTGTATCTGAAATACAATGTGTGTATAAAAAACTAAACTTTATGACTATTTTTCATTTAGTGATTTATACTTGAAAATTACTAATTCAAAACACAAATAGAAAAAAAGTGCAAACATAGCTTTATCGAATAGGTGCAAGCTGAAAGGTTGTCAATTTGTCTCCGGTGTTATTTAATTTACAAAAGTTGACTGAAATTTACCAATTTTTGACTTTAATTTCATATGTGGGCCAACAAAACAAAACAAAATATGTAATTTTGGTGTTTGTGTGAACTACTTGTGAAAATTACTCCTAATGACTTTTTAGTATTTTTCTAAAATGGGTGCATAGGAATTTACTTAATTTTTATAAACTATGTTCTTTAAAAAATTATACTGCAATCATATTGTTCTTATTAAAGCTTTACCTTGACTTCATTAAATTAAATTAAATCAGAAAACAGATATTTCACAATGAATCACACATTTGTATGACTGTTATTATTCCACTCACTGTTATTAGTGCTACCGACTTTGTTTCACGGATTTCCACGTGGATAAACTCACAGAAAAATGCATCTCCTTGACTAATTCACAAACAGTTGTCGCGTCAGCTTGCACAGCACCTACAGCAGAAGTCAACAAACTCACCGACAACAGCAAAAGTCAGGTAAACACTGTACACATCGAAACGAGCCAAATCTAAAGCCAAAGCCAAAGTGATTTTGATTCTTCCACGCGGAAAGTGTTGATTATGTTTGCGCGTTGCACACAAGCACAGGTACGGGAAAACAGGTTTATCGGCAGGTAACTAAGTACCACTGAAGTTATGGCGTCACTAACTTTATATCAAATAACATAAAAGTTGCATTGGAAATTCACAGCACAACATAGGGCGGAACAGTACACTTTGAACAGAATATCGGACAAAAGGGCTATAATTTTGGATTTGGCAAAGAAAAATCATACCTTAAGCACACCTGTGGGTAAATACCAACACTCACTACTCGCGAATCGAAGAAAGTCTGTGAAGAGCAGGTTCAATTGATTTATTCCACGGAATTGGGCGTTAATCACTTCTTTTACGAAATTATTAGTAATGATATCGAACAGGTAGATAACTTATCGTATAGAGTTATCTCTTCGCGATAGTACACAGTATACAATTAGTCGCCCCGACCTCGTTACCTAGCAAAACTCAGTCACTAACTAACGTTTGTCAGCAGTTACTTATGACAACGCCCATACAGAGCTAGAGCTTGGACGAGCTTAAGCTGAACGGCACAACGTCTTGGCTTTTCAGGCTCGCGACTTGGATTGACTTTGGCTTGATTTTTCATGTGGAGTACTGAGTACACCCTTCAGCGAAGAAATAGTGAGCTACAGAAATCTGAATGGACAGCGAATTGTAACGTCCACGACGAATGCAACGGAGTCAACTTTTTACCTATACAAAGCCATCGGCAATCGACCAGGCATGGATTTAAGATCAAGTTTATTATATTGGGGCGCCAAGTAGACTTCTTCTGAGAACAATTGCTCTTTGTTTCTTGCAATAGTCGGACCTCGAACTTTATTACTCATTGAGCTCATGTTCTTAATTAATTATGATGGGCATATCGAAAGAAAGGTGTGGGTGGATATAAGTATTGCCAACTGTAACGATGTTTTAAAAGTAGAGATACTTTGATCCATTAAATTTGGGCGAACTTTATTCAGGCCGACGCACTATGGTCCCAAATGCAACGATATTTGTCCAAAAGTAAAAATTGCATGAGAGAGTGTAAATCTAAATTCATTTAATTAATATGTGTACGTTTGCAAAAATATCTAAAGAATATAGAAAACACTATCTATCCGTCATTCCCCAATTATATGTTATTTAGATGGTCTAAGTGAAAATCACTTTGATCCTTCCCATCTTTCCGTTTCTAATGGAAGTTCTCTTGCTGCAGATGATGTAGTCGGCATATGATCAGGAGTTTGTCGGAGGCTGCAGACTTCAAAAGGCAGTGCTAATTTGCGCCGTTTTGCAAGCCTAACTTTCAGGTTGATACTTGATGTGAAGGGATCCCAAGCCTCCATTGCTCTATGAAATATATCGGTAAGATTGCTGATTCTACAGTAAATGGAATAATCAGTC
The DNA here is from genome assembly GCA_006980735.1 of Dasypogon diadema. Lineage (NCBI taxonomy): Eukaryota > Metazoa > Arthropoda > Insecta > Diptera > Asilidae > Dasypogon > Dasypogon diadema. Next base: position 75,775 of record QYTT01093044.1, read on the forward strand.
TTGTCTGTAAAATTTATTTATGTCTTCTGCAGCATCTTCTCCAAAATATCCAAAGCCCTAATCGAGAATTGGGTCATAAAGGAACATCAGAATCGATGGGATAGTATGACAATCTGCCGACAGGCTAAGAAAACGATTAGGCTGTCGTGCGGAACGACCGTTGGTTAGTTTCATTGACTACTGGGCACGGTAGCTTCGGACATCATCTCAAAAGGATGGGGATCCTGGAGGATGATACGTGCAACCTGTGTCTAGAGTATACTGAGACGGCGGAGCACATTCTGTGCGAATGTCCAGCCTTGGCGAGTAGGAGGATGGCTGTTACCGGCAACTCCATGGTTAGCATGGAGAAGCTAACCTACAGGCAAATGCTCGATCTGACAAGGGGCGTCGAGGTCAGAGTTCTGCCAAGGAGTCTCCCGACAGGAACTGGCTGAGACGGCTCTTGGCAGAGGGACGAAAAGGGGCCCGTATGACGAAGCCTGATTCGAGATCCCTCGAATATCTTTTAATAATAATAGAGTAAAACATGAATTTTCGCGAATAAATGTACCGAATTCAGCAATCAGGGTAGAGGATGGAAGGGAAGTTGAACGTCCAACATTTACAAGGTACCTCGGAAATCACCTTTTACTACTTTCCAGAAACTTTTTGAGCTATAATATTTAATTTTCATTCAATATTAAAATCGAGAAATATTCCGGTTTTCACCTCCGCCTCTTGCGCCTCCACCTCCCCGCCCATATATTTCAACTATCAGAAAGAAACTTGTGCCGATTATAATATTTAAAACTTTTCCATCGAATTTGTAACGCTTTGTTTTTCAAAACATCAACTTGTAGTGCTTGAATTTCCTTTTCTAAATTGTCAGTAAGTGTTGTTAACTACTTTTTGTCAATAATAAGTTAATTGTGAGCCTATATGCCTATATGTGACTAAAACTTCTGTTTTATATTTTCTATGTGGTTGATAAAAATAAAGCAAGTCAAATAGCAAGAAAACTGGTATCCGCAAAGGACAATATAGTGAGGAGGACACTCAAAAAATGTGTTTACAGCTGTAAAATTTGGAATAAAGAAAAGACAGTGAGGATTTTTAATATTCCAAGATCATCTCTGCAAAGATGGGTTGGAAATAAATAAAAAAAAGAAACATATTTCCAAACGTCCAAAACGTGCTTAAATTAAAGAAAAAAAAGAAACTTTTGCTAACTGGATTATAGAAAATTGCAGAAGAGGATTTTCTCAAAGAAAAGTTTTTTAAATAAAATAATAAATATCGAAAAATACGTATACAAAATTCCAGCATTAAAATTTTATCCCGGCAGCGGCAGCAAACTACTCCTTAATAGATGAGAATTTACAATCGGAAGTGATTTATTCTTCATTAAAAATATGAAATCGAATTCTTTCCCACTTCTATGCTTTGTTTGCGCATTCAATTAAAGCGGCAGAGTTATATTAAATTTTATAAAGGGCACGGAGATAATCACTTAATAAAAATGTCTTTTACTTATTGTGAGTGTGTATCCAAAGCATTGGACAAAACCTTAAAGTTCTGTCGTTGATTCATTAACTACTTAACTTCTTGTTAATGAAAAGAAGTGTTGACCGAAGTGCTCTTAACGCTCTCTATTGACCCAGGGTGAAGAGTTGGTACCCAGTACTAATTGGTTTTGATTAAGTGAATTATTTGCCCCCAGATGTTGGCTGCAGATCAAAAGATTTAGTGGATTACGAACACTTACTATCGGTATACATAATTTGCGGAATAAAGATCAGTAGAACTAAATTTAATTATTTTACTGCTATTATGCTTTAGACATGCTTTTTACTAAACCCCACACGTTAACAAAAGTTATGAATAGTATAAAATGACTATATTAATTATGTGCTTTTATCACATTTCGATTTTTTTACAAGAAATGCTGCAGAACGTACCTAAGTGTTTCAGAAAAGCAAACTATTGTTTTCCTTTCTCCATGTAATTTGAGATTAGTACAGATCTTGCATGTGGATCTGTTTGCAGGATTTGAAAGTGTTGTAATATCGTTGACTGAATGCTAGTCTAGTCTGTTGTACACGCTATTTAACTATATTTTCTTAAATACTAGAAGATAATTTGATATATTACTAGAAGAATATTAATTTTAATCCATTGGAGTCGGATCCGATTTCTATTTCGGCTCGGAGAGAGCCCAATACCTTAAAACTTTAAAAAAACCGACCAAGTGCGAGTCGGATTCGCACACGAAGGGTTCCGTACCATTATTTATAAAAACGGCAAAAAAAAATCATGTCTGTTGTATGGGAGCCCCACTTAAATATTAATTTTATTATTTATTTTTAAAGTGAATAATATAACTCAATATTCTGTGAATATTTCAAGCGTCTACCTGTTGCCGTTATTAATATCGAGCAAAAACGAGCAAAAAAATCACGTTTGTTGTATGGGAGCCCCCTTAAATATTTATTTAATTCTGTTTTTTAGTATTTGTTGTTATAGCGGCAACAGAAATACATCATCTGTGAAAATTTCAACTGTCTAACTATCACGGTTCATGAGATACAGCCTGGTGGCACACGGACGGACAGCGGAGTCTTAGTAATAGGGTACCGTTTTTTACCCTTTGGGTACGGAACCTTAAAAATTCAATTTTTAACTGATTGAGGAGAAATTTCCTAAAGTATTCTCACTTCTGTCGAATCAAATGTATAAAACCTACCTCCCTTTCCTACTTTCATTTTCGCCAAGGCTGTGCTATAGCATCATAGGATATCCCTTGAGCTTTGGCTACACCGTAAAGTACGAAAAATCTTCATCCTCAAAGTAAGCAAGAATAAAATTTGTCCGTTTAAAATCGAAGCTTCAAAAGTCTTTGTAAAATTACGAGCTGACAAATTGTTTTCTTTGCTTACTTCGATCTCGGGGTCGAAGCAAAACTGGAGCACTTTTATAAAAAAAAAGTGTCAATATTCAAACTTTCGTCTCCTACTTGTGTAAGTTACTAGAATTGGGCCAACCCGATTCAATTTAACGAAATAATTTTCTTTTTATAAATTGCTACATTTTGCCTTTATTAATTAATTTCTCTCATGATTTTTCGGGGAAGCTCGCTTTCAAGTAAACTCTTATAGTAGAATAAAAGACCCACGGGTCATGTTCACATTTCTTGAGTATATATCGAGGTTATGTGGAGTCAGATGATTCACCTGCTTGGGGAGGACTAGAGTCTGTATGTTACTTTATAATGTGCTCGGAAGATATATGTATCTCAATCCATTTCCCAGGTGTTTATATGGGATAATTCACAGGACCTTACCTACCCCACATCACATTAATTTAGGTAAGAATTTTTTTAATATCCTATATTTAAACTCTGTCTAATAACTGCAGTGCCGCCTCTATCTTACTGATTTTTTTATTCTTATATTTCCAATCCTGCTTTTTACCTATCGTTTAAAACTAATTTTGTTAATTTATCCTTTCGTTTTCTTTTGCAGGTTATTTTATTTTATTTTCCGTCACGTGTATTCTGGAGCTTTCGCCCGTCTTAAGGAGTAACGGCTAGCGGACTTAGACCTTTCGTTATCTAATTGAGAACAGGTAAGTTTATAGATGGCAACTAGTTTGAGGACCTCGATTGCCATCTTTTGCTTAGCGCAAGGTGAATTCCGCAAAATCCAGGATATCTAGTATTACTGCAACTTTTAGTGGGGTGACCGCAACCAGTATGGCCAGACTCAGAGATACCGATTTGAAGATTCGTGGATCCTGCACCGACAAATGGATCATAACAGATGTAACACTGATACCTAGGTATGTACAAAGGTAGTAAACTCCCCAATTGTGTCTGTAATATATATAAACAAATTTCTTTGCAGAATCAGAGTACTAGGCATTAAACGAAGGGTGAAGAACAGCGTACAAGGTGTTGTTTCCATTCCATCCCCGAAACTTAATAAATTGTGTTCTTATTTCCACAACGATTATGATTCACAGAACTCATATGGCTAATCTGGTTCAAAAACAACCTTCGCCTAAATCTGCAGTCAGGGATAGAGACCGCTTGATTGGCTCACCGTTAGCTGAACAGCCTGAAGTGCATGCCTGTGCAGATTTTCTCCTCTGTGGACGCGTACCCGATTCCAGTGGTTAAGGCAATTCTACTGATGAGAATTGTACTCACGAAGCCACAAAATTGTTGCTTACATGCAACATTTATCAGGTTAAAATTCCCAAGATCCTCTTCCTTAAAATTTTCCCCTGCTTAAGCTGTGCTTTGTGCATAATTATGTTGTCTGCTGGGCTTAGGCAATACCTTTAAAAAAACAGCTGAAAATTGATGGTGCAAAGGTAAACTCGCTGTAGTAATATGCGAAAATCTGTAGACCTCGCAGGAATAGGTTAGATGCAAATGGATCAGTTAATATTTAATCTCAAGGAAGGAGGCTTATCGCCATAGACGTTGATGCCAACGTGTAATTGATAGCAGAAGAGTTTTAGGAAAGTCAGGAGGGGGGGGGGGGATGTTGGCGATTGTAAATAATTAGTTCAATCAATACATTTTATTTATTAAATATTGAACGGGACATCGAGAAATAAAAAATATACGTATTCTTCAATCACCAAAAATAGACAACATATAAAAAAGCAGAGGAAGAAATTTCCTTTAAAAATGAACATTACTAACGGATGTAGGCAAAACAAAGTTTAACTGCGATTTGCTTACACATACGCTCTGAGAGTGTTTTTCTTCTTTTACAAAAATATAAATAAATTCAAATATTAGTAACAATTGTGATTAACCGACTGTTTTTAAACAAACTTTACTTTTCGAAAATCATTTCCACCAAATTCAAATGCATTACGAAGATAGTTGTTAAAAACAGGTGGGAAAATCAAACATTAGGTGAAGGTTTTAAAGTCCGCATGTGTTTAGGTGTTTAGGTATGATGTCTTGGACTTGGTTGCAATTTCCTTGAAACTAGAGAATGGAAAATTTCCCAGAAAAATAGATGTTCACTCTGCCTATTTCGGCTTTTTAAGTTAATCTATGTTCAAAGATGACATGCGTTTTTCTACCCTGAAAGTAAAGCTAATTTCCAATCTTGTACAAAGAGTGAGTGGAGGGGACATTACGTTATTTCGATATCTTGAAACAATTCTCCAACCCATGCCACCACCAGGCAGTAGTGCTGGAACAACTGCGTCAAAAGTTCAGTCTCATCCAGCATTTCAATTTTCTCAATCCTTTGCCGTTCCGCCGGTGACAAACTCTGATATATCTGGACCATGTCCCACGCTCTGCACCCAGACCATCCGCAGTCAAGAAACCGTTGAATCTGTGTTTCAAGTGAAATACAAGAATCCACTCCAGCCAAACTGCATCCTCTTGCCCTTAAATTGCTAAGCATGACTTCACCAAATCTGTCGTTCATGTTCACCTAAATTTAGAGGAAACTATCAGCCAGCAACGGGGATATGAGGCATACAAATTACTTGTTCATAATTTACAAATACTGCTGACTCGAACCTCCCTGAAATCCACCTAAGCAGATTACGACAATTTTGTGATTCAATATAGACTAGCACACATTCAGCCAAGAAAATTGTTGGCATTTTGTAATTGATTTCGGCTTGCTGGAGCTTACTATCAACTTCGTCGAAATTGCGGAGATCAACACCAATCAGGTGGTAGTTGGGACCGTGCAGATCTGTGGGACTCAATCTCACTTCACCGTCCTCATCATGAATCTTACCTAGAAGTACTTTGTTGCGCTTTATCATGTAGCACTTCCTGGCTGTGACCGTTGGGAAGTCTAACTCTATAAAATTTGATACATTGTGCGATGAATCTTTCAGGCGCCAGTACAGTGTATCAAAACCACAGCCCAAGTTCACAATTTGACATTTGTCATTCGTTTTCTGCAAGGGAAACTGTTAGCTCAAATGCTTTTCGCCTGGGAACAGGAACTGACCTTAAGGAACTTCTCTACACACATTTCCACGCCCTTGACCCTTGCAAAATAACCTCGATTTATCTCTGGTGCTTTTCTTTCTTGATTGCGGACAAAATATCCTATGTAATCATCCTTCCAGTAGCCCAATCGCACTGCACTCCGTTTGCAATCACTGGCATCGTCGTTGGTCGCTATCACTGCCTCGTCGCAAGGATGAAATGGCGCTGAATCCATTACTTGCCTTCCTAAGCGACTTACCTAATTTCAACAGCTTTTAAAGCTAAAACTAATTATCGGTATCCCGAATGCAATCCGAAACAAACCCACTTTGTATTCCTAGCTAGAAGTCTTTAAAAATTCGCCTGATTTTAACAGCTATTCGTCTTCCCAAGTTCACTTTGATTTGACAGTTCACCGATTGTTGACACCCGGCTTTGGAGATTGCTCAGATCCTGCAGTACTAGAGCTTGAGGGCAAAATCGAAGTGGATTGTCGGTTTGTTTGTAGTAGAACTAGACGATTGTCAGTTTAAATTTGTAACGGACATCAGTAAAGGAAAAAATAATAGGAGAAGCTATATCTGCGTAAAACCCTGTACCTAGGTAAAGTAAGCATTTTTAGTTGTGGCTGAAGTACACTCAATGTACCTAACCCCGTGCTTGACAGTTCATGACCCCGTCAAATTTTAGTAACCCGATATAAATTCAAATGTATATAGTGTTGAAAATAATAGCATTCTCCTCCAAAATTGCATTATATTTTAAAAATGCAAGTTTACTGTGAATGTAAGAATTTAATTGAAAATTATTAAGCCGTAGAAAAGTGTAATTTCGCGAAATGAAGTGCGCGGTTTCTTGCTACCAGAATAATCGGCGATATATTACAGGAAAATTATTTTTCAGGCAAGTAGCGAAGTTTATAAAATATGTTATTACATCCGTATTTAGAATTACGATCATGAATTAAAAATTGCGTTAAAATACCTAAAGAAAATTGATGTTTTTGCCATCGAGATTTGTTTGTTTACGTTTTTCTGATAGTTCAGAAATTTATAACCCCATGGTTCTGCATTGTCAGCCCCGAAGTTTTCTTTTTGAATTATTTAAAATCTAAATTACTATAAAATGATGATCGCTTTTGCTTTCTGCTTACATTGCACTGAGTAAATTTAATAAAAATTGTAAAATTTGTCATAAATTCCGCCTCACCTTCTTATTTTTACTAAGGATGAAAATTTTTCGCTCTCGAAGGGGGGTGCACTCATAAAAGTCCCTATAATTCCTGTATTAGTGTCATTACAAAGACTAATTTGAAATTAAACACTGGTAGCTTTCCAATAATATGTATATAATTATAATTCCGTAGATCTATTAATAAGTATTAGAAATACAAATGTCCATTCTACAAACTTTAATAAACTGGAGTTAAAAAATTTCTCAATTTAACTTATACCTTAAAAAGAAAAGGTTTTTTTCTTACCAAGGATATAATGCTTTAAAACCAGAAAGCTTCTTCGTTTCAAATACCAGCACTTATTCCAATACCAATACGCACCATTGTAATTAGGAACCTACCGATTAGCCTGTCCCATTTACTGTTGCTCCTTAGAATCACACGACGACGCTTTTTTCATCAAATAGGTATTCCTGATAAGTGATTGCATATAAGTAAACGAAATCCAAGAAATAGCGGTCTCATTGGATACCTAAGTGCAAACGTCCAATCCATTGGAATTTAAATAAGCAGTCAAATATTATCGGACTTCATGAGAGCAAGCGTCCAATCCATTGGACAATTACAAATCTTAAAGAAGAGCTAGTGGTACATATTCAACTAAAACCTCTTCAATTGGGACGATAAAATCTCCAAGTAGTGCACAATAATTGAGAAATATTGGTGCCTAAATTTCGCGATAGCTCTCAACGTCATAGCAGCAGTTATGGACTGGAGGCAACGCCTGTGGAGGAATGTGCCAGTTTAGGTGTGGGAATGAGTCCATCGTAGGTTGATATACTCAGCAATGAAGATGATTATATGGGTAGGTACTTACTTTGAAGACAAATGAAAACTAACACGCGGTTACTTACCTATCCTCACCTAACCATGCTCTCTGGTACTGTGAGTAAGTATTAAAGAAAACAATGTTGGGAAGACTTGAATTTATTTGAATAAATAACAATTTATTATTAGATTAAAAAATCGTACATTTTGCTACAAAGTTATTTGGTCATTATTAACTATTTTTTTCGTTAAAGCTAATCGAGTATTACATTCGAGATAAATAGATTCTGATTTTTTTCTAATTTTTACGTCAAAGTAATAATATTTAGATACATATTGCCTTACTCAGTACAAATTCTATAAAATCACATTTAAGGTTTTTTTTATAATTAAGGTTATGTTTTCTTCTCTTTTATTCTTGCATGAACATCAAATTCAGTTTTTTGAACCAAGGAAGCTGGGAATATTAATTCAGACGTCCCTTCTAATGTGAACTTACCCTAGACAGACGGCTAACTGTAGTGAGTTCGGAAGCTACGTCATTTTGATAGCATAATACTCATTCGAGCATGCCGTCTGTCTGGGACATAAATCTTATATGTATTGTACAAAATAATTCCCTTAAACATTTATAAATTGATTCGCAGTTCTCTCATTATATAAGCTACGTAGTGCGATCCAAGTCTTCGTGACCTCGAAGGGTTCTGATTAAAATTTCCTGGAATCCTTTTCCCACCTGAGGTCCTCACCCTTTTTGAGGGCATAAAAGCCCCTGTCGGGACAATATTTTCGTATAGTTTGAAACAGTGATTTGAAAAACAGAAGTAATCTTGCCTAAAAAAATGAAAATGTCAAAAATTTCTTTGTCGAGAAAAGGAGAGGAAAATTGTCCAGAAAAGTATTGCTCCTACACGATAATGCGCCCGTACACACTGCTGCTATTTCAAAGGTTGCTGTTAAGGAATGCGAGTTTGAGGAATTGGATCATACATCTTACATGTCCAGACTTGGCCCCATGTGGCTATTTTTTATTTACCAAACTAAAATCAGATTTGCGGGGAAGGAAATTGAACTCCGACGAAGAAATCCATGAGGCGGTTAGGCAGCATTTTGAAGGCATTTTAATGGTATTAATATACTTATTAAAAGATGTGAAAAATGTGTTGAAATAAAGGGAGAATGTATCGAAAAATAACAACTGTATTTTTCCTCACTCACCCCTCCTTCTACTTTAGATCACGAGCACTTGGACCACACCACATATCATAAGTTTAAATAACTAAAATAATAAGAAATGCTGCATAAATCTCTTCATATCACAAATGTAGATCAACTATTTATTTGAGATGGCTTTGGTTTATCCTGAAGCCCTACCATACCATCATTGAGACTGAAGCGCGTGGAAGTTTTTGGTTGGAAAAAAGGTAGAACAATTGGCTTCAAAATTTCGTTCAAAACGCTTTTAGTCTTTGTATCTCTGGGGATTATGCATACCACTTACCCGATTTGAGAGCACTATAAATGATTTTTCATTTGCTGCTTTGGTATTACTGTACATCTAAGACTATGACGAACGAAAGCAGTTCATACCTTCTAAGATTGAAGGAGCGACATATGAAAACCCTCTAAAAATGTTGTTGACACTTTCGCTTAGATTGCCATCATCAGGTGTATCCTTTGCTGTTTGACGCGTTATTCTATGGTCGAATTGAGACACGTCTTCTCCACTTCGTACTCGTGGCTTCATTGGAGGTTTCAAACGCCGCAGGAATACGTCTCCCCAACAAATATTCCTAAAGAAAGAATGATTTTTGATTGCTTCAGCGTCCGTAGGCTTAATTCCTAGACGTTTCGATGGTGATTTGTGGAGAAGCTTTCGAATTAGATTTGCAACATCTGCAGAAACGTGGCGACCGAAGTACAATCTGTTTTTAGTAATTGCTTGTATTGTCCGTTCACGATTTTCTCCTCTAAAAGGTGGGCGACCATGTAGCATATCAAACAAAAGGGCACCCAATGACCACCAGTCAACTTCTTTGCCATAACCCATTTTTAATAGAACCTCGGGAGCCATGTACTCAATTGTGCCGCAGAAAGTGTGAGTCACCATTCCATCATGGATGTGTTGTTTACTTAGCCCAAAGTCAGTTAACTTTACATGCCCTTCCGAATCCAATAAAATGTTTTCCGGTTTTAAGTCTCGGTATATAATTCCAAGGGAATGCAAATGTTCTACCGCCAAAATAACTTCGGCTGCATAAAAGCGAGCCACTTTTTCAGTGAAGAAGACCTCACGGGATAAGTGGGTAAAGAGATCACCACCATTAAGATACTCAAGTATTAAATATAGTTTTCCATTCGTTTGAAAAGCATAAAATAGTTCGACAATAAATGGGTGTCGAACATCTTTTAGAATATCTCTTTCTGTTTTGCTTTTTTCTCGGTCTCTGATTGAAAGTGTGGCCTTTTTAACTACTTTCATGGCAAAGGTACGGTTGCTATTACTGCCACTAATTTTTTTAACTTGGAACACTTTACCATATCCACCAACACCAATTATTTTCTTCAATTCAAAATGTTCTGGAATTATTTTTTCTGTTCCTGAATTCACATTAGCATCAGAAATCTCTATTTCCTCTGATTCGGATTGTACTGACGCAATTTCCGCATTAAATTCAAATGGATACTCCTCATCTGTCTCTATCTGTTCCTCACTTTCAACATCTAATTCCATTTCAAAAATTTCCTCTGGATAATCCATTCTTCTCGATTTTTCTGGAAAATAATAAAAATAGTATTTATTTCTCGTGTATTTTCGTATATTAATACAAAAAAGAAAAAAAATGATAAAAAAATGTTTATAAGACAAATCTTCTAAAAATAGCACAGTGTCTACATTCACATATAATAATCAACAAAACAAAAGAAAAAAAATCATAATCTGTCCACGTAAGACTGCTGATACCAAACTGAAAGTAAATTTATACAGAGCGGAGTATCATCCAATTTATTAAACTTACTGTGGTGTTCAAAAAGAGCGAATCACTTAATGGTAAGTTCCGAAGTATCCAATTCTAATCATTCCTCTTCTTTCTCATCGTAAGATAAATTCACTTAGTGGTAAACAGAGTTAGTAATAACACATCGCAAACAGAAGAAAGAAAAATGATTAACTGAACCAAACGAATGAAAATATTTTTTATATCGAATTAAACAAGCTAAGTAAAAATTTTAAAGCGATACGTTTTTTTTGAACACCACTGTTTATTGTACACTTTGTACTTTCTCTAGGTGGATACTGTGTAAGAAGTAATGAATAGGGAGCATTACAGTAAATATTGGAGTGACATCTCATTTAATTTCAATTAAATTCAATATTATGAAGTTCGCAGTGTGAGATTAGTATAATTATCCAGTAGGAAATCGAGCAATTGATGAACAAGGTAATGAATAATTTCCTCAGAGAATAACAGAAGTCACTAGCATCAATGATATAGTAATGCAAAGGGTAAGATAACAGAGACTATTGATGACAAGGTAATGCAAAAGCGGTGTTGAGCAAAATGTGATCTGATTAACGATTAACGATTACCATTAATCATGTAATCAATGACCACTTTACTTTGTAACAGATTCCTGAAGTAATGTGTGCCTATAATTGCAGAATGTAATCGATTAACGTGTAATCTAATTACAAGTTAATTTGATTACACATTAATCGATTACATATTAATTTGATTATACGGTTACCAATTACTATGCAATGTGATTGCAGGTATTTTAGTAAATACTCCCGATCTACTCGTACAATCAGGTAGCTCTAAGTCCAGTACATAATGGAATATTTCAGGACAAAAACTCGCAAAGTTTGTATTAAACGGTTTTCAAATCTCGGGAACTAGGCAAGATATCGGGATGTCTCACATTGAAAGGGAGATATATTTCCTATGCGGCAGTACAAAAAATATAGTATTTGCAGGGGAAGGGTATGATCAAAAATTCAGTTGACGGGTGAAAGGGCTAATATTTAAGGTAGTAGACAAGATACCGGTATGTGTTTGGTCTCAAATGGCAGGGAGATGCATTCTTTATGCGGTAGTATAATAAAATGTAGTAGTTGACGGTTGAGGGAGTGTTCAAAAATTCAGTTGAAAGATGCAGGGGCTGATATCTTCGGAACTATATAAGTTTTCAGTTCTTGTGTGGTCTCAAATAAAAGGAGGAGATGACCTCTACACGATGCTACAATAAAGTGATATAGATGTGGGGCTCTCCCTCGCCCTGCAACTACTACATTGGGTCGAAACGCGTACCGATATCTTGTCTAGTTCCCGAGATATCAGCCCTTTCATCTTTCAATTTGAAAGTTGAATTTTTGAACAACCCTTCGTCCTGCGAAGAATTCCAATAAGAATTGTTTTAAAAAATAACATAAAAAAACGTTTAAAAACACATTTGTGTCATCCCAAATCCATTTTACAATCCTATATAAAAGCCTGAAATTTGTTTAAGATCGATGTTTTCATACCTTCTGAACTTTTGCAAGAAGAATTGTTGCACCTCTTCACAAGAAAATTAAATAATAAGTGGTAGAGATTTTTGGTCTATTTTCGCAGAGATCTTCGCTGGGAAAGGTGGCGAACTATGGCCCATTAAAGACTATATATAATTTAATCTTTCAATTTTTGAATTTCAAATCAATGGATATTCAGTTTCAGATAGTTTGGTGTGAAGAGTATCCACCTCGTGTTGTAATGTGATGATCTCATCCTTAATTGACGGCACAGCCTCCTATATTGATTGCTAAAATGCGGTAAATTTTTCGCACATCTCTGAAATATCCTTCGATAGCCTAAGTCAGCGCGACTTTGTGTGAAAGAAGAGATCTTTTATGATATTGTATCGGATTTTGTAAGGTATTCCAAAAGCTTAGGGGACAATCCTATGAGGCACACAGAACAGCATGGAGGGAAATGTTAAGGAAGAGCAGATTAAGAGTTTTAACCTAACAAATGTTGCTAGTAAGCCACCATTCTTGGCATGATAACTGGATATATTACTGCTCTTTGCAGGAATCGAACCTCCGCTCACGAAGGAAAACATCTACCGACGAGCGGCTGAATCAGATGCCATGAGTCTGTGTGGACTTACTAATGCGGAAACCGTTGGAGGTAGTCGGATACACATTTTTGCGGAAGAAAGGCGATATCAGGGCTATTGTTTAGCAATAATAAAATTAAATTTTGTAGAAAGAATCTTTTCAAATAAAGGGATTAATTTTTCAAAATTCCGGGCAAAAATACCAAAATTTTCGATTCTTTTTGATATTTCCGAGAATAGTTCGTCGATAACAATAAGTGAGGTACCAAAAGAAAGATACTTATGGTAGCTGTCAACTACACTAGAAATAATCAGAATCCATAAGGTGATTCAAAAGTTATGAACAATCATTTCCATCGGGGAATATTCAAAGTCGAAAAATCCTTTAGGGGCTTTAACTCGTTAGGGTGGTATGTGGAACCCCGCGGTATAATATTACAAAAGAAGATCTTATTATTCGTTTAAATTCACTTCATTTTTAGCAAGACTTTAACCAAAACGATAAATTGCCTTTATTTTGTTTAAGCAGTGCAAGTATCAAAACAAAACAACGATGTCAACAAGTGAAAAGCGATTTTCCTTTCGTTACTTGATGTGTGACATTCTAATTCTTCACTGCGAAGAGAAAACATCCCATTGTGAAACGAGTTATGTCAAACAAAACAAAACCAAAATTAATTCCACTGTTAAGGGATGTTACAGAAAGTCCTTTGGTATCTATGATTTTTCACAACACTGATTTTTTTCGATCAGATAAAAAACAAAAAGATAAGAAATGAAACCTCAATTGGAGCTAAGATTTCGTTACATTGCCAACTAAATAAAACAAAATAAAAAGGATCAATAAAAGAGAAAATGTCTTGCATTTCACAAGTCTTTTACGATATTTTTGCCTCTCCTAAGCATTTGAGGTGTTTACATTTGACTGAATGACTACATTGAATGGCTTAGGTAAAAAAAAGACGCATGAACCTCTTATTTTAATTTTTATAAATTTAAAGCATAAGAATATTTTCTGATTTCCCCTTTTGGTGATGAAAGGTTCAATGTTTTAAGATTGGATCAATTTCAGAAATTATAAAAATGTCTTTAAAATGATTAAAACTATCAAAATTCAACTTCTCACCAGATATTTTGTTCAAAGAAATTAAAATAATTCAAAATGTCTAAAAAAAAGTCAGGGAACGTATCTTACACCCAATTTAGACTACAGGGATTTTTCCTCATGGGGATCCAGTTCTTTCGAGAGGGAAGCGAGGGAACTAGCGGAACAACCGTCACGCGTTGATCACTCACTGCATCAGTTTTCTGGATTTTCGTTCTTTCTCACTTGGCTTTCTTTCTATGTTTTTCACACACAATGGAAATTGAAAAACTAAACATTTCACGTACGTTAAAATCCCTCTCGTAAAAGCCGACATGAGTTAATACGTGCAGTAACACAGAGAAAAATCCCCATCGTCTAAATCCGCACTTAAGAACTAACGTTTTCTAATGTGTACCTTGTTATCAAAGTTCCAGTACTCCTGTATATAATATTATTAGTTTTCCATGTATGTCCTTAAATTCCAACTGCATTTCACTTAGGTTTTTTCTTTCTTTTTGTACCGATTACAAAATCACTTCATCACTAAAAACTTCTTCACTCTAGATGATATTGGCAAAAACTGATCTTTTTTGTGAACTGGCTAGAGATTTTATATGGACCAGGTAAAGATACCTAGCGAAATGATCTTAAATGAAGGGTGAGTACATATTACCCCAGGCCATTAACCTTCCTTCGGATTAAGGAAACTATTACGGTTAAGATTTTCCCAAGAAATTCCGTCTTGTTCTTGTATATTCTTCTGAGATGAGTTGATGCCATGCATAGGTATGCAAATCTTATGTTTTTATAATAGGATAATGGTAGGTAGAAGTAACCCGGAAATTTTGTAGGGGTGTATGGAATATTTCCGTTAATTTTCAGGTTAGTTAGAGATCTATTATGCTTTAATGTACATTATTGAATGTGTGCGTATTTTAGTTTGTTCGTTTTATTTTCTTGGAAACACCACATTACTTTTAGACAGCCAAATATTTGCAATTTGTTTTTTGAGTTGAGCAGAGCAATCTAACGTACTGAATCATTTTTTTAAAATTATTTTCTTACAGTGTTTTTATTTTTTGAAATACGTATTTTCTTGTAGAACGTTTTGAAGAGATTAGTGTATATTAAAGAAATGCTTTAAGTATTTTTATATTACACGGAAATAATTTACTTGCAGTTAGATAATCTCAAAAGTGTGAAGAACACCTTGAACAAAAGACCATAGTACTTGCTGTACTTCAAGCAAAAGTAAAACAAACAAGAACTTTATGCAAATTTTACTTACAGATATTTAATAATTAAGCTACAATAATCTAATCATACTTTATAATAGCATAGTAATAAGATTTTGTTGAACCATTGCCTCGAGACGTCTTTGTTATTATTTTTTGAAAATGTCCTTTCCTAGTGGGGTTTACAATAATGTTTAAATTTTCATTTTTCATTTTCAGATAAGTATAAAATTGATTGTTGTAAGCGTATATAGTTCTTTTCACAAAAGCAATAAAATCCACTTGGAGTGTCATTAAATTGGTCAATTCTTTTAGTCCGTATCCTGAATAAAGCGGATTGTCGCATACTATCAAATGTTTCAGTTGCTTAAAGTTCTTCAAAAACCTTCCATTTGCATTATGAATTCCACAATTTGAGATGTCTAAATATTCCAAATGTCTTGCTACCTTTTGTAGCTCAATCCAGAATGTCATATATATTTTTTTGAAGTTGCGTAATCTTAATGCTTTAAGTTGTGAACAAAATTTGAGTTGTGTTAAACATTTCAGAACAAGTGCCTTGTTCACCATGTTAAAAGGGAAATTTTCATTGTCTATATAAATGGTTAGTCCCAACAGCTCAGGTGCATGGTTATGTAATGTTTTGAGGCATACTTCAACATCGTCTGCAGATGAGATTTTTGCTGCTAACTCCTTTTTGGATTTGAGAGTTTTATCCGCGAGGTCCTTGAACAGATGATTCACTTGAGCTACCTCCATCAGAGTCCAGACATCCATGAAATCGAAGATATGAAGTAAGCAGTCAATGTTTAAGTCGGTTATATCCATGGTAATAGCGCTGCAATTAAATGTACACTACTACAATATAAATCTTGCATTTTTTTTTTAAAAAAAGGTAGAAAGTAAAGAAAATGGGCTTTAGAAGTGAGCTAGAATATGCACTTCTAACCTTCCGCCTCAACCAATTATTAAAAAGGATATGAAAGAAGCCAATAAGTATCTTATCAGGCAGTCAGGTGGCTCTTGGGGCTTTGTGCTGTTGAACATGTGAACCTAGAGTTGAAACTGCGGACCACTTGGCAAAAAAAGTGTGCTTAATCCAAATTCACTAAATCCCAACTATTTTGTGGTCTATCCAAGAGTTATATCAATCCGTCAAGGCTACTTTCCAATAGTAGGAAGAGAGACTTAAACGCTTATATATACTGGACCAGCCATCCTGGCCTGAGACGGACAAAGAAGTTCATCATTACTATTCAGTCAATGCTGACTAACGTAAAACGATGGGCATAGTTGTGGATGATATGCTTCGATTCTATTTGGAGGATGAGGAGGCAGCAGAACTTATTCTCTGGCACTGTTCCACCAATGAGTAAAACATTTTGATGTGTTGTTACTGTCGCCAAGCAATGCTTCTAATCTAGTACCCAAAGAAGTCACAGAATACTTTAAAATCCTTAATTTTAAGTAGACTTCATAAAAGAGGTTTATATACAATAGATCCTAGTTGATCGTGGTGATCGGGTGCCTTCACTCAAAAAATTTGGATTCTATTTGTAGGATGATGGTATTTAGCGGTTTTCACGAGATGTTGATCAACACCATACTTCAAAGTTTAAAACAAGATGTGTGGATTTTCTCAAATATCTAAATCCAAATTCTAATAAAGATCATTTTATGTGTTCCAAATCCGCAGTTTTGCTAAATACCCTACTTCACCGATACAAAAAGGTTATAGAATTCTTAATTGATTGCTTTTGAAGCAATGTATGAGGGCGTTGAAAGCCTTTGAGGGAAAACCCTTGTACTTGAATAATGGTTCAA
>QYTT01093048.1:30291-48415 GCA_006980735.1 Dasypogon diadema
CCAGTGGTTGAGGCAATTCAACTGACGAGAATTGTACTTGCCAAGCCACTGGGATTGTTGCACAGTAAAAATTTCATGCCAAAAACCCTTGTAACATTTGTTAGGTTAAAATTTCCCAATTTCTTTTTCAGTAATTTCCCGCCGTCTAAACTGTACTGTGTGCATCATAGGGTTGTGAGTTGAATCAAAAGTGATTGATCTGGCTCACGTTTTATAACGTGGGTGCGAGGTTTAACAATATTCTTTAAAATAAAACCCAGTGTGGTGAAAGCTGGCCATAGGAGTATTCAAAAGCAAAGAAAGAGCATTGTATTTTGGTTCAATATCGAAAAGAAACATACTTAAGCTAAGTAAAAATATCCATACGAAGCACCGAACTGATATTCTCTAGGGAAATCAAAAGGAAAAACGCGAACCCTTTCTTTGGGATATTTGCATATCTAAGGAAAACTTCCCAGTTAAGTTCTAATAGATAAATCATAACGTGCTTATAACTAGCATGAGTATTCTTAATGAGTATTAGGTACATGCTAAGTTCTGTCATATATCAGCACTAGCTTCTTCAGACCACCCGAGATTTTGGGAGAGTATTAGTCTAATTTCTAGACAACACGATCTAAGGCTAATATTCTCGACGTGAATCCACAGGCAAACTGGGATTACAAAATTTCATTTCAGCACTTTTTCGTGGATCTTTGAAGGAAATGCAATGATCTTCACTATAACACCAAACACAAGCAGATAAGTAACTTAGAAAAGGTAACATCCTCTTGGTTATACTTTTCAATGCTGTCCTTTGCCTTACAAATATATATATATATATATGTTATTCGATTTTTTATATATCATATCTAAGAAAGTCCATATCCACGCTGCTTGCCTGGGGCTCATGGATAGAAGTTTAGTTGATATAATAGAAACAGTAGATCAGAGTTGTCGATCACAACACGAGGGCCCCAAGTCAATGAAGAAAAGACAAAGTACCAGAGGACTTCACCTGGAAACGGGTCTAAGCAAAATAGGAATGATGGGTTTTCGTTTCCCTAAAATCGACGGTAATCAGACGTTGTAACGTATCTTTCAAAGACATGGATACAACCAAAATGGTGAAATTCAAGATAGGCTCACAATATAGTTAATTTGCTAAAACTTATTGGGATTGAATAACTGTTAATTGTAAGGTGATGGGCAATCAAGAATCTACTTGAAGAAAATCTCTGGGATTTGAGAAAAAGGATATTCGCGGATTGCATGCCGTCAAGTGGTGAAATCTTAAATGTGCTTAAATTGCAGACTTTTGGAAGGTATGCCTCATACGCTATAGTTGATGATGGCGATGACCTTATAATCTGCGTCGAAAGCATATCTTGTGAGGCTGTATTACATTTTGCGACAACATGCAACTATTTCGTTCTACGTTCACTCCAACATCCCCTACTCTATTTAGATCGACATTTTTCTTCTAGGTAACATTTATTGCACATAAATGCATCAATAATAAGTGCAAAGCTGCAAAGCTTATGCCTCATAGTTACGTTCTTCACTTCACTTTTTTATTATATGGCAGATTTACCATTTTACCAAACTGAAAAATTAAACATTTCCAATTTTTCTCTCCTCACAAAGCAATTATTCACTTCATATAAAGCGAATAAATATGCATCCAACCACAGGCTATTTGTTAAAGCTGAAATTACGAAAGTTCAATCTCGACAAGACCAAACTGCAATTTTTATTCGTTTACACTTAATGTGCTCTCAAAAGAGTTATAAATTGTGCATATTCAAAAAAGGTAATAAGCGTGAGTGTGGTAGCTTTTTCTTGTTTATTCTCTCACCACACAAAAATAATTAAGCAATTAAATAACTACGTTACATTCTGAATTGCTTAAGTGGATCTGTCTGTGCGTTGAGTCATTTCACAGATGCTCTCCTTCATAACTTTGTGAAAATCATAGATACAATTTATTTGCACAAAATCTGGTAATTCCTTCAATACCCATGAAAAGGTAACAAGAACTGTCCGAAAAATTGCGCTAGTAAAAGCAGAGATTTATGACATAAACAGGGGATCATCTAAAGGGAAGTTAACATTTCCACATAAAGTCCTTAAAACCAGGACCACATCTTTGCAATTAGTTGGAGGCCTTCAAACTCATTCACTTGTGCAGGTGTACTCATTTCTATTTAGAGATAAGTAATTAAGGGTATCCTCGAAAAAGTCTCTAATATTTCTGTTTTTCTACCCTTAAATCTGGTGCTTTTATGTGTAGAATGAATGGTGGGCAAGACAGGTCTGTCTTTCACTATTCGGGTTTTTCTATTTTTTAAACATTTTCCGGCTTTATAAAAACCCTATTTTGTACAGAAAATTTAAACTGCTTGAATTACGGTTAGAAAGGAGATGAATTTTTGAAATGAGTGATTTGAATGGGCTTGCTATAACAAGCTCGCCCTTATTGAAAACGCTTTTCTATGCCGAGTCCCATTTGGAAGCAACGAATACTACTTGCTCAGCATATAAAAGATTTCAATTTTCATTATAAAACGTAAACAAAGGTGGAGCCAAGGGCTTTGCATTTTTATCAAATAATTTTTGAATTAAACTTCGAGGGGACGAAACCGGAGACCGGAAGGGCAGAAAAAAAATATACTGAAAATAGTTTTCCCATCAAGATGTAGGTCTGCTAGACATTCTGAGCCAGATAAATGTCAGCCAAATAAATTGCACGAAAATACGAATGGGATCTCACCTCAGCTGGAACAGTGAAGAGACAACCCTCCTTATGGGACGGAAAAAGTGCGGTTGCAAAGTGGAAATCTGAGATGATTTCTAAGTGCACTTCGTTTTTATATCATATCTCGTCGGGGGACGACCTGTGGCATCCTTTCATCCCCTTATCTTGGGTTTATGACATCAACATGTCATTGCGACGAGATTAAAATAAGAAAATGTTTTTACTGGAGAAGACATTGAGCTGAAAATTTCCATAGGAAAAGTTGATTTTATTCCCCTATTGCCACAGATGATTTCGTGGGTTCAATATTGAATGGTCAGTGAGATGGAAAAAAAAGATTGATGCAGTTGCAATTTAGTAAACGATGTAGTTTGAGTTTCTATAACATTTTACCGCTCTTGTGGGAATTGATGACAGAAGAGGCAAGAACATTTTTAGAATATTAAGAAAAAGAAGCTTGGCGTATGTTTAGTTTTATCTTAATAAAGTCGTGGCAGATGGGAGGTTAACATTATGCGAGGAGAAAAACTGAGTAGACTATTATTACCAAAAATGTTTGAGCAAATAATGGGAAACTTATATGTAGAATGAGTAAATGAGTTGAAGCTAATGCGTAAGATTTTGGGTAAATTTAAAATATTGATGATAATTCTGATTTCGAAAAGCTTACAAATTCGTAGCATATATTATACAGGGTGTCCGGTATTTAATCCATATGCATTATATCAATCGATTCCTTGAAGTGTCCTGATCAGCGTCTGTTCGGAACCCCCTCTCTCTCTTTAAAGTCATTTTATGTCCTTTGACCCTTTAAAATCCTTATAACTTCGCACAAGAACATTACAAGGATTCATTTGAGGACATTTGTTGCTTTCCAACGATACTTTACTTTCCTTCAAGGTCGAAGTTGAAAATTGTGAAATTTGTAGTCAATTTTGACCAAAAACTTCACATGACCAAAAATTCACATTGACCACAAGATTCACATTTTTCAACTTTGATATTGACGCAGAACTACTTCCATCATGAATGGGAAATTCATTAAATGTTTACAATCAATGCAAAGTTTTCCGTAAAAATAACTGGTTCTGTAATTCATTACCTTCTAAAAAAGGTAATGCAGCATGTAACGACATATATCTTTCAGAAGAGATTTAGAATGTATTTTCCTGTGAAAATCTGGGTCTTCTCGCCGTACTACGTTATTCCCGTACGAGTTCTTGTGCAGTGAGGGTGTCTAATGGAAAAGTGAAGTAAAACACTATCGTCTGTGACATTGCTGTAAAAATGTAATGCCTTTTTTCTATTGACATTAATTCAACCTAGAAGTGTTTGTTACTTCATAATACATGTAGAATTGCTTCAGTAATTGTTAATAAGTTGTTCTGAATAATTAAAGCAAAAATCAGTTAACAGTGATTTCTTGAATAACTACTTCCAAGTTATCAATGACCGAACTAGTTCTGGGTAATGGAAAATAGAAGCAATTAACTACCGCCTATGTAATGTAAATGTAATGCATTCTTTACACAGGTGGTAATCTAAGTCAGAAGTAGTTCTGCCTACTAAGAATTACTTGCGGAATCAATTGGGTAATGGCTTCCCGTCGCTACTGGGGAATAACTCTCCAAAGACATAACCGATTGGGTATTCAGCAAACAATTTATAACGAATCTAAGCCAAAGAATGTTTGAAAAGTTGCATAGTTGTACTCTAGATAAAGAAAAGGAAAATTAAGTAGTTAAGTACCTTCATAAGAGATGTGTTCAAAGGAACTTTGTTATTGGCTAAAGTTTGAATGCGTGGATTCATTCAATTATTTTGGGAGACATCCTAACTCTAAAAACAACACTTCTTTGGAATCATCACTTAAACAAACAGAGCTTTGCATCGGTTAGGTTGTTGTAAAGATGTCGCCTCCATTTGAGAGTATAATAACCGAGTAATTACTAAGCCTGCGTGAATTTAAACTCGAAGACCCCAGACCTTCGAAATAATATAATAATATGAGAGCGCTTGAATTGTTAGATCAGAGGATCATGAGTTCTATTATTATGGTATTCGAGATATTTATAGGCAGTACAAATGCGAAATGAACTTTGTTTAATCTGGTAGGTTGGATACGTTTTTCTAATTATTTTCGAGGAAAATCCCAAGGATACCACGAAGCTTAGAAAGTCTACTTTACAATGGTTGGATTATGTTACAAGAAATCATAGGCAACTGTCACTGTTAAAGGAAGAAAGGTCCGAGGTCGGAACCTCTGATATAATAAAGCAATTGAGGCATTTAGAGAAAACAATATGATATGTCTTTTAGCCCAGAAGGCGCATTTCTCAGCGTGATGGGTACACGTTAAGCGCGTTAAGCGTTCACACACTTCGAAGAAATGTATATGATGTATAATGTATATGACTCCCCAACAAACATGCAACATGTAAGAGGTAGTAACGTTAGTCCAATTGTTAGGATAAGGGAAAATGCACATAATTAGTAATCTTAATATTTCAATATGAATCACATGCCCAGGAAAAGATGATTTTTAGTACACCCTTGGATACATCCAAATCAAGGTGTTCCACTGCCACTTTTTTTTTTTAAAAAATCGTATGGCCAATAGCAATTTTTGGACCACGGCGAATCGTTCGACCCCTGTCCATGACAATCGATGAATATATTAACCCTTACAGTCAATTAATAAATAACTAAGGACTAAATTTGAATTTGTAAGCTATTAACCGCACGAGAAAGAGCAGCCGCTTAGGTAACTCAACTGTCAGAACACTCGACCGGAAATCAAAAGGTCACTGGCTTAATTCCAGTCCCACGCGTTTTGAATTTTCGTCCTAATACCAAGAATCGTTACAAATAAATTTACCATCTGGAAAGAAAAATGTTGGTTAATGTTTTTTCTCGACAAGAAATTAAGTGCCCAGTATTTATGTATAAAGCTTTGTCTCAATATTTAGGTACTCAAGTTTTATATAAGAAAAGTGAGTTTTTATTTTGAATTCATTAAAATTGGGCACAATTTATTGCGGTCATTTATCACTGAAATGATTACCGTGGAAATTAACATTTTCGCGAAAAATATGTTTCTTAAAATGTCACTCTTCTCCAGTATCAAAATAAAAAAGAAATCTCTTCCTTAAGCAGTTACAAATTATTCACAACAGACAACCCTTTCGATGACACCTGGCCTTAATAAACCCTGCAAAAGACGAGGAAAGGATCTTTCTGGCCCTACGCGAATTTACCCCATAAATTAGAAGCATCATAAATCATTCGTTTTAAGTGAAGATGATGTTGATATAAAATTCCACGAGTCCAGGAACATTTATTCGTCCTAATTATGTTTTATTTCCTGTTCCTCTGTTTTCGTGTTTTTACCTCAAGCTTTTCTGCAATTTTTCTTGCACCACCAAGAAATTGAGTCACTTTCATTTACCTTTTTTTTACTATTTTCCCCACCCACATTTGCACTGCACTCTTTTTGCTCTGCGCCAGGTTAAACATGAGCTCGAACAGAAAGGAATTTAGCGTAACGTTCACGTACCCAACCACTTAAAGGAATTATTTATACTCAACCGACATTTCCCGGGTGAGCCCCAATGTAGAAAAAAAAATGGCAAGAGTGCACATAGTTGGGTCAAAGGACGTTTTTCATGAATTTTAAATATTTTATTAACTTCGGTTTTAAAGTCCGTATAATAGTTTGTTTGACGGGAACTTTGCCAAAGTTTTCAATACTGACTCTCAATATTAAGGAGATGGGTGCATTAAAAAGTAATTGTTGTGAACCTTATAATTTATCGGGGTGCAGAGGAATGAGATAAAATATTCAATAACCTTTTCACCATTCGTTAGCACTATACAACTTCTGGGGAAGTGATAGAGTTATAGGGACCTCTCAAGAAAACAATTATTACAAGTCGAGCTTGATAGAAATAAATTGAATATATTTCATAGCGACACCTTGATGATGTAATTTTATATAATATAAAGCTGGGTAATATTAGCAGGAACAAGAGTGTAACAGTGCAACAGTGACTAATTATAACAGAGGAAGATAAAACAAAAGTTAATGTTTATTAATAGTTGTAATGGTGTACAATATTTTACGTTTTATTGGAACAAATTTCTGGTTTTCAATATCACTCCGAAGCAGTGTTGGGAGTTCGTGGGAATTATATCTTTTCGTTGGAGAAGTAGAAACGGGAATAATTTTGTCCTCTTGTACAATAGCGTGAGAAAATCACAAAGCCCAAAATTTAAAAAAATTTAAGATAATAATATAATTGTCTTTTAGTCAATCAGAAGACTAATGGCTCAAATGGTGCTCAGTTTGTCGCAATTATATAACAGTTATATATATAACATCATATCTATATAACAGTTATATATATAATACATGTTATAATTTTATTTTCTAAATTTTGTACTATCTTAAGAACTCATAATCTTTTGTACTTACCAGGAATCTAATAAATAAATAAAAATAAAATAAAAGTAAATATATAGTCAAAATGCATAGTGGTCGGAAACAATTTTTTGAGGAGAATTATGGTAAAAATATTTTGTGTCAATAGTGGCTTTAATATGTTTAATCTTAAATGACTGAAAAGAATGTTAAACACAACCTTTAAAATCTCTGTTAAAAATTTTAATGATATCACTTCAAGCATCAAAGTAAATTACAAGGAAATATAACCAAATTCTGGAATTAAGCGTAGAGAACATGAGTGGATACAAAACTAGAGCAGACTCAAAACTTGAATAGACTCAGAGTTTGAACGAACTCAAAGGTGAGCGGTTTCAAAACTTGAGCGGACTCAAGACTGAGTGGATTCAAATTATGATCGGACTCAAATTTTAGCAGACATAAATCTTAACCTGGTTCAATTCTCGCAGTTTCCAAAGTGAGACCACCAATGAGTCGATTCGAAATTTGAATTCCTTGCAATCCTGTTCTGTAGCATTACAAAGTTGCAAGCAAATCAATCCGTCGTATTCCTAATGAATGTGAAACACTTTTGAAAACTGGTTACGTTTTTAACTGCCCAAAAGTTTTACCATGCTTCATAAGCTTTAAGAGTACGTTTAATCCAACCGAAAACTAAATGGTTTACCAGACAATGGTACCGATAGCCGACCGGCTGAGGCGCATGTCTGCAGACTTTTATCTTCTGCGGACCCGATTTCGACTCCTGTAAAAGACACGGTGCTTTATCTGGGTACCAGTGGTTGAGGCAGTTTTGCTTTCTCGTCTGCACTTGCATACTTGCGACCACTGGGATATTGCACAGTTATGACATGGAAATTGTAACTTACTTGCATTGGTCAGGTTAAAATCTCTCAATCTACTTTTCCCTAAGTTTTGCCTCCTCCTAAGCTGTGCTGTATGTATTATAGCACTGCCCCCTGAGATTAGACAATACCTTAAAAGATGCGGCAGTTTATTAAAAACCTTTTAGTTTTGTTTAGGCCCAAAATGTGAAAAAATTACGAAAAGTCTTGAAATAAATTAGGAATTAGAAGTTAAAAGGGACGTAGAACAATTCTACATTACTTCATATTTCAAAAAGAACTCATTCAAACATTTTAAACGAAATTGTGAAAGAAGTTAACTGTGATTTATCTCATACAAATATTGAATGAAAGGATTTCATCTTATTTTTCGAAGATATGGAAGTAAAAGATGTAAAAAAACGAATATATGTTTCCAAATTGCAAAATTTTTCATAGTGTCGCTGTATTCAAATGCTGAGACAGAGAGGATACTTTATATTGTTATGGGTCATCAAAACATCATTCATAGATTGGATTGGATATACAAATTCAATTTTAAAGAAAAACTGTTAAGTGGGTAATCCATACAATGTCAGAGTTCTCTGGCGATTGATTCTATGGGTTTAAAGAGATGAAGGAGTAGAGATACGTACATTTAATCGATCCATTAAAGGTCATGGACACAGAATGCAGATCAAATCAGAAGTCTCATCAGGAACAAGAAATTCTTCTCTGAAAATGAAATCTTATGATTACATCATCTCTCATCATGCACATTAGTCCGCCGTTTCGCTACTGTTTCCGATATCTCGAGATAATAGCAAGCGTTAAAAAACAACGCCGATCGCCACGCACTGCTTTGTAATCTGGATCTGACTAACTAAAACCAATGGGGCGCAAATCACTGGGCTGAGTTAATCGGACTTAAACTGGGACCCCATGAATATGAATAAGATCGATACAGTAAATACAAACAGTGGTCATTAGCTTAATCTACGCAATAAGAGCCAAGTCAGATTGAAAAGCTCCTGTATTTCCAGGATTTTGAGTGAGTAATTGATAGAAACCGTTAAGATTCCAACATAAGACCCATGGAAAGTAAACCACCTCGTTAGCCATCGCGACAGGTTTACTTGATACACCTGAAGACCCGATATATTTTTACCAGCGCTTATGATTTCTTTTAAATAAAATTCTTGTAATTTGTCCCTACGTGTCAAATCGGTTTTTAACTTGTTCAAATGACGATAATACTTCCTATAAATTCTTACATCTATTTATTTGAATTTATTTAAAATTATAGGAGTATATGAATTTTGTAAGAGTAGGTAATAGTGTAAATATTTCCTGGGCAGTTAACTTCTAGGAATGAAAGTGATAAATTGCATTTTGTTTTTGAAACTAAAGTTACAAAGTAATCCAGGCGTATTATCCTACTATTTTTACGATAATTTTACTTTTGTGTTTCGCATCTCGATTTTATAAAGTTCTTACCTTCACAGACCCTTAATAAGATCGAAATTTAGTTGCTGAAGTAAATTGCAACAAAAATTCAACTTCAAAGTGAAAAGATATAAAAGCTGAAGTTCTCGTCGAAATTCCAAAGGGTGAAAAACTGTAAATTTTTTAAATTTATGGATGTAAAGTTTTACGCTTTGAAACCAACGAATTTACTTTTATTACACAATTAATTCTGCTTTTTATCACAAGTCACTTCGACTGAAAAAATGAAAACCAGATTTTCAGTAAATTATTCATAAAAATAAGGAAGTTTTCAAAATCGATATTAAGATGAGTAGTATAATTCCTGGACAGCATAAATTCATCGATCATAGCGCACATTCGATAGTTGTTAAAACCAGTTCTTAAGTATGCGAATTATGCAAACTTACAGAGTCTGATTTATCTGTTTTCCCACATTTAAAGGTATATTTCTTCTTTTCAGGTGAGTCGTCAAGCTATCGATAAACTGAAGGTGAGAATTTGACATTTAGCTGTGCGATGTAATGTGAATTGATTAAACAAGAAGAGAGAGGTAAGCAAGAAGAACTTATCTAGTTTTGAGCGTTTCGATGATCGTCAGCATACCAATGAAAAGCTCTGAGGCAGCATAAGTGAATTGCCTAGAAAAAATGAAAAGCTCTAAGGCACATAAGTGAATGTCTAGGAATTTAATATTTATTATGAAATACCAAGGTGTGCCTCTATTCATAAGATCATCTTCAGGTCAACATTTTATGGGTGCGCATCAAAATATTGCTTAGGAATTCAATTGAGTCCGGATTTCGAGGAAATCTGCGTTCCGTATATTTTGCAGAGTAGATAACTTGCGTTAATTAAATACAGCTGATCTACCCTTACAGCCATTTTAATGCCTGTTGCTCGTATGTAATTAGTAATAAATTTCAGAGGTTATGTTCGTGATAATTGTTTTTTTAGTAAAAAGCTGAAAACATTGGCTTGTTCGATCTTACTATCAGAAATTCATTCATGTGGACTTATAGAAACTGCCAAGGCTTCAATGGCAATAATAACAGGAAGTAACAGGAACAAATGTAGAAAAAACAGAGAAGTTGTTGGGAATTTACGAGAGCTTTACTCTTATTTTGCTCTTTCAAATCATATATTAACAATAACTATAAAATTCTCTCTATGAGTACAAGAAAATGGCTGGGTTAATAGCGGCTTCATCAAATTGAAAGCCTTGTTTTCTTGTGTAATGCGAGTTTATGTCTCCACGAAGATTGTTAAGATGTATTCCAAAATATCTGAAAGAACATATCAGCAGTTATGATGATCTTCGCAGGACATTAACTCTTTTATGATTGTATTCCTTCAGAGTTTGCGATTCCAAATACATCCCTTCCAATTAACATCATGCAATATACGAAAATCGTGAATAAAACATGACTAGGGTTTTTTAGAATCCTGTTCCCAGTCAGGATTTTCCTCGTGGACGACTTTAGGATCTTTATTTCCAATTAGTATCCACCTTATCTTAGTTGAAGATTTCATACAGTTTATCTATGTTTTTTTTTTCAGTCTGGGAGCAGATACATCATAAATAATGCGCAAAATTTTTTCCCAAATTTCTTGTTTCAATAGAACTAAAACAAGCGAAATATTTTTCGATTTTTAATTCTTCTTCTTCTTCTTTGTCATATAACCTATGGTTTTTTGGGCAACGGACCTATGAAAGCTCAAGAGAACGGCTGCAATCTATCGAATACTTCTGCTCCTATCTTTTTAAGTAAACCCAAGATGAATAAAGACCATTTTTAACTTGAAATTTATCTTCATGTCAGTTTTGTTTACATTTATGTTCATTCATTTATGTTCATCAACTTTTTGGCACAAAAGCTTTTAATAAACGCCATCTATTTTCCCGCATAGGACTTAAATAACCAAGTAAACTTTTTAAGTTAATGTATTACAACTCTGCTCCCAAAAAAGCACAGCTATAGTAGAATTGCTATGATAATGTATGAGCGTAATATCGTGTCTAACAGTAAATATAAATATCAGTGAAAGAAATGAAATGTAGAAGAAAGCGGTAAAGTCAGAATATTGGCTGTGAATATGACAAAGATTTCACCCAAGATTTAATATGGGTTATTCACTTCAATAACGTTCTAAACAGTAACCCTTTACAAAGAGATGTGAATGTAGAAGGGCTGTTGGAAGGTCTTCTACCGAGGGTTCGAATACCACCGGCGTCTGCCAACGGTCGAAGTCCTTCTACTAATAACACAGGTATCATTAGAAGTCACTGGGTTTGAAACAATTGGGTGTTTCCACGATAACCAGTAGATCTCGTTGCAATACTTGTCAAGAAAGAGGATAGTTTTCGAGCTGACTAAGCCAGCAATTTATATTATTAGGATGCTAATAAATGTCTTCATCCTAGAAGCATAATATACTCCAATATAACATATTAAAGATGCTTCAGCCCCTCCGAATTGTTTCCTATGCACTACTACTGTGCAATGGGATAAGAGAGTAAAACCTGAAAATTGGAAGTAAACTATAATAATTCCATTTAATCCATAAAACTGTGGTCAATCTATTCTGCAGTACTTGTAGGGCCGTCTTTTTTTAAGAGGTACATATATGCTATGGTCGCTTCGCTCATTTCTTCCACACTGTAACATTATTATAAAGTTTGTTTGTTTAAGACGTGTCCACGTTTGTGCACGAACGTGTATTTATAATAAAGTTAAGTAAAATGCATATGCAGATACCTTTGACCATATAAACAAAACTTCATCTGGTATCATAGAAGTGATAGAAGAGTTAGTTGGAGGTCCATACTAATAATAAATAAAATATCAAGTACTTAACACTTTGACTGTCACAATTTGCATAAAAGCTTTCGTGAGAGGATTGGGCGTTAAAATGCATTTGGCGTGAGAGAGCTTTTAGTTGTTACCCCAATATGGGCGACATGGAAATCAAATTGACTTTTGTCTCTGAAAATCAGCAGACTGAGGATAGATACCTGCGAAATATCACACCAGGCTTAAATAAATCCAATTGTTGTGTATAGGGAATATCTGCTACAATCTCATCGAATATGTTAAATTTGGATAAAATTAGAAAATTAATTCACGTCTGCTTGAAATATAAAGTCTTTAAGAATACAACCATATTGTCACACCTTCTATAAACTTACAATATAATTCAAACTTTCAAAAATTAGCCGATATCACCTTTTTAGTTTACAACATTTCAAACCCTCAATTTAAAGCTCATCTATTGTTTTCATTTACTCTGGAAGTTGAAAATTAACGACATAAAACAATTTCCAGAAAGAAATCCCATTTAAGTGCAGACCAGAATATTGTAGAAGGACTGTGTATCCAATTACAGGCATGCAATTTACCTTCTAATCGCTTTCACTGAGGAATTGTGTATTCTGCAGATACCACTGATAAAGCTCTTTTAATTCCATTTTCATTAAGTTTTTTTAATGAACATCTTAGAAACAAGGAGCATCCTTAACTGGGATAACGTAAGTGTAAGGAAAGTGGTGTCTGCTGTGCACATCTGTAGCAAGGAGATTGTTTTGCATTATGCAGCAATTGTTCTGAATATGGCCTAGTTGTTGTACTGGCATTTTTGGATGCGATATTAATACCACGGAGGTGTAAAACTTTCCACCCTAATTAGAATGTTCTGTAGAAATCGTTATAGATGTAAGTGATAAAAAAGCTTTGAATATTTAAGTATTAACAAAAAGAAATCCCAAAATCTTGAAAATTAAGAGAACATGATAAAGTTAAACGAAGCATCTTTCAAGCACAAATTAAGGTCTTTGCAAGCAACGATAGTCATAAAGAGGTCCATAAACGCGGAATGGAACATTCATACATATTTTTTGTAAATATTGGGATATTAACATTCAAATGTGTGAACAGTTTACATCTTTTCGAAATTTGAATAAATAGTCCAATTATTTCACTAATAAGGACATGATAGTTTTCTATAAATGAATTTTTATACGTTAGACTTCTTTAATGACAGAGCTTTTAAAATAATGTGATCTTTTAAACTAGATCGTTCTAGATATCAATAGAAACTCACCGATTTTCAGTCCGTGAGCATAAATTCAAAGATACAGCAGCATATATAGACTTTTGTGTCCTCAGGACTAGTTTAAAGGATGCAATTTTTTTAGTTAAGTCACAAATTTGCTAATGTCTAACAGCTCAAGATCGCCAGGCTAGAGTTAGAATTGTTGAAGGAGTATGGAAACAGACTTTCCCCCAAGGGTCCTCAGCTTTTTCGTTCATTTTGATCTGTATGTGCCCAAACCCAATAAAGTGTTATCTCATTTTCTGAGGCTCACCCATTGAGTTTTTGTATGTAGTTCATCGCTGGAGATGAATTCACCCCTATCCGATCCATGAATTTGATCACTACTTGATCTTCCAGTGCAATGAAGATTTTACCTCCTCACATCTGACCCTCTTTTAAGTAGTCTAATGTGCGAACCAGCGCCAGCATTTCTCCTGGTAAACTGAGATGCATCTCCCGAGGCAGGACAAATTAAAGTCTTCAGAGAATGCAGCAACTCTGCCGTTAATCATAGATTCGTCTGTGAATATAAAAATATCCTCCGGTCCCTGATCTGTCGCTGATAAGAGTCTTGTGAAACATTTCGGTTATCCTGACCCTCTTGATCCTGTCCTTCGTTCTTCTTTACGTGATACAGAATTGTCCTATGTCCCATCTTGCCGAGCACCATGTACTGTACCCCTGCTCCTGAGTGCCGCCTCCAGTGCCATTGTCTTTTCAAAGAGATCCAGTGTGGCAGCCTTAGCAGAGTTTCTAGCGCAGCCGTGAGTGTGGTGCGAAAAATGCTCATAATCCCTATAATCCTTTTACCCTATCCAGTTGCTGCTTAATGCTAACCTGGCATGCCTTAGACCATCAAACTACCGCAGCAAATGTCAGAATAGGTCTAATCACCACTATATACATCCATGTATTGATCTCGGCGAAATAACCCACCTTCAGGCCCGTTTTACACTGCAACGTTTTCGTATTACACACATTTAAATGGATCGCCAGTCGCCACACAAGAAGAAGAGTCAGAACATTGAACCAAAACCTCCGAAACTACAAGCCATGCACAAGAAGAAGACTAAGAACACTGAACTATTTTTTATGAATGCTTTAAGATAGGCAAAATTGGGTTTGTATACTTCGTCAGTCCAAGAACTACTTCAGGTAGTTCATGGCTTGTAGTTTCGAAGGTTTTGACTGGTCCATTTAAATGTCTGTATTATCGAAAACATGCGCTGCGCTGGATGCGCAGCACAGCTCCAATGCGTGACTGGCCCAATACATTGATGCAACAGCACCTTCGCTTTCTTGATCTCTTCTTAAATATGATGTTTCCGGGTTAGGCTCGAACCAAGGTATATCCCAGGTATTTTGCCTGGAAACGTCTATCTCAAATACAAAGAGCGTAAGTGGTTCGAATCCAAGATCGTTAGCCTTCCTCCCTGTCTTGTTCGCGTTAATGGTGAGACTCTGTTGCTCACAGCACCATTCCACCGCTAGGAGAGCATCCGTCATGATATGGATATGAACTTCAGCCGAACAGCCAGTGACGTGAATCTCGGTTCCTTGAAGTGCAGAGTGTTCACCCTGGCAGCATACTGGAATGAGTTATAAAATTTATTTAAAATGTCTTAAAACAGCCCGGGAACTAGGTATGATATCACAATGCTCATTCGAGTGTGCCGTCTCTTTAGGATATAAGGAGGCACACGGTGACATTTCGCAGAGAAGAGATGACAGTCCTCCCATCCCATAGAAAGTAGAAATTATTTGATTTTTTTCCCTTGTGAGCTGCCTACTTATTCAAGCTGAAAATTATACCACCTTTTCACGACCATATATACGTAAAATCACAATCAATAAGAAATTAAATTTTCCTAAAGCTGACCGTAAATAGAAACATCGTTTTCTAGGGCAAAGATACTTAAAATTTTTAACATTTAAATTTGTGCAGAGGTAAAAAATTTAAAACGCATGTTGTCAGATTATGGCAAGCACAAAAGCGAATTCATTGCCCGCGCTTAAAAGTTCATGGGAACTTTTCTACTCTTCTGTTTCGGTGCAATCTTGGCACGAATGAAAACCTTTAGAAAAACTCGATTTTTGCGACAAACTACCACAAGCAAACAAGAAAAAACTTATCTGTCTCTTCTCTAATCTGATGCAACAAATCATTTAGTGGATGTACCTTCGCTTGCAATGACCTAAAATGTTGCTAAAAATGTTTCCTCTGCAACCTCAGACGGGTGCGAATTGCTAACATCAATTAATTATAAAAAATCACCCCATTTTGCAACTGGTGTGCAGATAAAAAAAAACCCGTCACATAACTCTTGCTAGAGCTAAAGGTCAAGAATTGCACGCTACCAAAGCACGATTTCATGGTACACTTTAAATGTGGTTACCCAATGCAATGAAGGCTACTGCCGAAATGAAAATAGCTCGAGACTATTAAGAGATGAAAAATTATTACGAGATCATAATGTGAGCATAAATCAATTGGACAAGGCGACCACCTTTCTCTCCCTACAGACACACTAAAAGTACCACCGGAGGAGAGCATTGTGAAATGTGTTTTTTCTGTAAGCATTACACCTGGGCACTTACCTTTTATTCAGTTGTGATTTTTTCGTAGCAATCACTTCGACTAGCTTGAGAGCCTTTTGGCCGATGGATTCTGGAATTTGAAGTAAACAGCTCTAAGAACAAGGTGCCTCCGGGAGGGAAGAAAACAGGATAGTAACCGAAGTGACAAGTCATGACGGTTATTGCAGACCATTAGTAGCCCCTGATAAATTCATTTTGCTGCTCATCTTCGCTGGTGCAAAGAATCTCGTCCCATTTTCTGCAACTTGGAAAGTTTGCACTACTTGAGACGATGTGAGGACTCAAGGTTGGAAGGAAGAAAAAAATCCCCGAGATGAAAGTCTTTCAATTCTGCTGGCGTGATAGCGTCAGTGATTCCTTTCATCCTGCACTTTGAACTTCACAGTTTTCTGTACGATAACAGCTTGAGCTTACCAGCTTAAAGGAAATTGCTTCCTCGCCGGACTTCGTGCACAAGAGAAAATTCGAAATTATTAAGGACATTACAGTTGTCTTGTGGTTGAAGGAAGCGTGACAGCATTAATAGCTTTTTTGCAGAGCACAACAATTGCTTAGATTATTTAATAATGGTAGACAAAGGCAATCTCAATGTAGAGTATCTTATTATATTTCGAAATTCAACAGATTTAAGGAATACATTAATCTGGCATTGCTATCCTGTAGAAGGGACTTAAGGACGACCAACTGGGATAAAAAATCTCGTCAGGTTTTGTCCGGAAGTCGAAAACAGATCCCGAGCAACATTTCCCTTCATGGAGCAATATTTTCCTTCGTCATGTGATTCGCACGAAAAATTCGAATGCTAAGAATATAAGCCCCAGGCAGTCAAGCAGATCATTCGATGTTCGGCCACCTAGCAAAGTACACTTTCCGTTCATCTAGTATGCGTGTTGAGTGGAATGGTGTAAAGGGTTAGTTAGTAGTTAAGACGATCTTAGGCTTTAGTCAGTAGTATTAAGTAGGTTAATAGCAGTTATTCTGCTCGAGTCTAGTATACGCGTTGACCAGAATGGTCTAAGGGATTTAAATATTAGTTATAAGGATGTTAAAGGCAGTTATTCAGCCTGGGCCTATTATGCGTGTTGAGCGGAACAGTGTAAGGGCATAGCTGACATAGATAGCCGTAACAGAACTGAATTGTATCGTTAGCCTGTATTGTATTAGAAATAATCTGAAGAAAGGAGAATCTTAGAGGCTCCAACGTTTTGGATTCCACCAACCCTATTCTCTTGCCCCGAAAGTCGCGGCGTTTCACCACCACTACACAGGCAATAGCTTTTGTAAACGTCACAATGGGACGTCCCATTACCATCTGTACCAGAAAATCGCATTAAGTTGCTTTACCGAGCTACCAGTCACCGATCGTACCGGGAAACAACGACACACTTTTTACATTAGTTGTTGTTCTATGCTGGACGGATTCTTCGAATTTGCATCGACGGCTTGGAGGCTGAGTATAGAAGATACGCAAACTTTTTATGCGTCCCAATTCAATCCTTAGACGAGTATTACCACCCGATCGGAAATCGATTCTAGTCCCAAGCGCTGGCTTTTTTCGTGTCATTATTGACAATCGTTAAAAATTGTGATTCATTCATATTATTGTGTGGTGGTACAAGGACTAGAGCACCGTTTGGCGTTTTTTCGCTAGATATTACATTGAAAATCATCTTATTCTCAGGCGTATACTTTATACGGTTGATATTGGACTGGGTATTGTGGAAAAAGTGGCATATAACGTGATCAAGCGTAGTTAAAATAATGTCGCATAGCCTCACAACATTTGCATTTAACTAGTATATAGTAGCGCTCCTTATTAAATGTTCAATTGTCGAAACGCTGAAAGGTTTTCTTAGGAAACGCGTGTCAAGAAACCTTTAATCAACGAACGTTTAAACGTTTTTCTATTACGAAACGTTTTTT
>QYTT01093048.1:65197-79112 GCA_006980735.1 Dasypogon diadema
TGAAAAAATAAATTTTGTCATTGTACATTTTATCTTGGTCCGGAATTGATGGTACAAATTCAAAGCGCTGATAGTAGATCTAAAATGCAGTCGAAAACTTTATATGACTATGGGCCGAATTCTACTTTGTTTTGGATTTTGGATTGGTGGATTTTATGTTCTCCATGAATTCAAGTACCTTGACTTACATTTTTAACCATATTATGAAAGTTTTTTGCCATATTGGCACCGCTATTTCCACCCGCCATATTGACGTCGCCATCTTATTATGTAAAAGTGTTAAAATGCATTGCCACCGAAACCATATATACATCCCGATTTTCAATTGACCGGATATGTGGAGACAGGTCATTTCTGCACGACACGATTTTGACAACACATGCTTACAAACCCAGTAAGTTAAATAAAAACTTTTAATAAAAATGGTCAAAAGCCTTTGTTCTTGGTGCCTCTAATGTAACCCTATTACCTCGTGTTCAAGAATTTCAGCATTGATTTAGTAGCCTGTTCTCCTTGTTTACAAGGGGACCTCACATCTGGGAATTTCAGATTCGTTTCAAAGGGCATAGCTGGATAAGGAAGTAAAAAGTGCCCCAGAGCTAAGTAAATTGTACATAGGTCATACCTTTTCTCTCAATGAGATATTATTTCTCCGAAATTTTCAGCCCCCTAGGACAACCTCCCTACGAGTAATTGAAAAAAACGTGACACCTCATTTTTATTTTATTTTTAATTAATAAAGGTTTTAACAATTTTGCAAAATATACCAAGTTTTTTCGGTGGTACTCTTTATCAGCAAAACATATTTATAGATTTTTTTGGCGGGAAATTCAAATTATAAAAAAATAAATAAATTTTCTAGTCACTTTTTTATTGACGCCAGTGTCGTACTGTCTCAATTTTTTTCCATAACTTATCCCACTAGTAAGGAACAACATATATTTTTTTTAAAATTTTTTAATGATATGGAACACAGTTAAAAAAAAATAAAATCAATTTTTTAATTCAAACATTTATATTTCGGTCTAAAGTAATACTTAACAACATCTTCCTCCATTTTTACACAACTATAGGAAATTCTTTAATTAGGCCAAAAATAAAAAACTATAATGCGAAACCAAATTAGAACTTACAAATTATGTTTATTAAACAAAATAGTAGTAATTATCAAATAGAATATACTTTATATGATTTCTTATTTTCCGTATTTGTAGGTATACATGGAGTAGGAGTTTCCTTAACTGTAAATTGCAGAATTAATAATATAGAAAAGTCTTAGGGCGTACTGTCCAGCCATTTTCGAGGAAAAGCGCCTTGAAATTTTCCAGGCAATTTGTATACAAAAGAATTGTTGTTCTGTAGAGCGTTCTTGTGGCTAGGGGGCAGCGTGACTGACTCACAAGCGAAGGGTTCAGGGTTCGCTCCTCGTACCACGCGCCACTTCTTTCTTTTTTTCCCTCTTGTTACCCGAACTATTTCTGTGCATTTTTAAATTAAATTATTTATTTTAAATAAACTTTTCCAATTTTCTAGATGATGAGGGCGATACATGTAGCTCGAAAACGTATGCCGAACAATCAAGTTACTATAATTTAATAACAATTCGATCATTCGACAATAGTTTTCCAGTTAAATAAACCGATTCCATGATTTCTCTATTATGCAGGCGAGCAGCTGCAGCCCCACCATATTATTGATCATTTCTGTTGTGAAACATAAATCACTCTCCTATAAAAAGTATTACATTCATATTTTCATCCATTATGGAAAAAATAAATCAAAAAAAGTATCTATTTTTTCAATAAAAGATACGAAATACCCCTTGACACGTTGGGATTCCCACATGCCACTGGTGGTGCACGTTTAAAAGCTCTTTTAAGAAAAATGCATTTTAACACTTAATTCTCTTATGAAAGCTTTTATGTTATTTGCAGCATTTAACGTGTTAAATTGCGAAATAAAAAATCTCAGAAGCAAAAACTTTTTGGGAGGACCACAAGGAAGCATTTAACCCCATTCTTTTAATTTTGTTAGTAAGAGATACTTTTGTAAAATTTTGCAAAGATGTGTACGGATTAAAATATCTTTCCAAAGTGTGGAAGAAGTTGACTTGAACACCTTCTATTCCAATTTGTGACGGAGGTCAAGAAATTCAAAGACAAGACATTTTACATGGCAATTAACAAGAATGAACTGACGTCACCTTGATATGAATGGAATGTTTAAAGTGCAAATTTAGATTTAAATTTCAAATGCTGTGACTAATCTTGATCAGGTATTGTTGCTAACATTCCTTTTCGGAACAGTTTGATTCTTTTAATTAAGTGCAAACAATGCCATCTCCTCCCCATTGTGTGGTGGATGGATACAACTAACAATAAAATTCTCATTTTTTGAACTCCAGTGCCAAGGAAACGCAACTCTATATACATTAACCACGCGGACGATGCTTTTAATCCCAACGAAAGTGATCCAAAAGCAATGCACTATTTTCGTTTTCTCGAATCTCATTGCCTCTTTGATCGCCATTTTAAGTTCAGAAGGTCTAGTTTAATTACAATTTCTCAAGTCCAGAGCGGGAAATAAGAAATGAAAATTCTTGTTTGGTAGATTTCAAAGCAATCGCCCAAAATGTGATTATCGAAACCAGTCAATAAAATCTGGGGCGTGAATTTTGATCTGAACTCTATAAAAGCTTCTGATTTGGTAGGCATTTTGAAACAAACGCGATTTTTCACGGCCGCAATTTATCTCGGTTAAATTACAAAAATCACGCCAAGATGACTCTTTTAAGAAAATTGTAGGATATGCCTCACCTTGATGGTGATTTGCGACAAATCGCATCGATGATGATGCACACTTGGAGGTGTTTACGTCGATTATGTCATCTTATCGTAAAGTTTGTGGGTGCTAAAGATGTTATTCAATATGAATGAAAGCAATCTATGTAAATTTGGTTCTGGCTATAATACATGCAAAAAAAAAACTTTTGGTGCCAAGGGAAGAGTGAATTGTCGGCTTTTTAGTATTTACCTAAATTCAGTATTCGACAACAAAATCAATCAGAAATCGAATCATACTTTACAAATCCATAGACCTTTTAACCGCTGACAGTCAACCCGTAATCAGTAGAAAATACCGCAGCCACATTTGGGCTTTCAGATTTGTTGAACCTTTTCCACCAGATGAAAGTGCACTCTGCAGGGTGCAGCTAATGGTGGAACTGATAGACATCGCTGTCGTATAAAGTTTAGTATGGTGTTCCTTTCATGGAATGGCGACTGGTGAACTTTGAATTGGGCACAGAAACCTAATTTAGGGTGAATGTAGTTAGGATGGTTCACAATTTTGTGGATTTGGTACATTGCGCTTATGGACACCAAATGGATGATGGAAAACACTTGAGAGAATATATGAGATTTTAATGGGCGAGGATTTTCTGACTTCTTCAAATGTACGAGATAAGGGCACTCAATTAGAAATAATCCTCGTTTTACAGCCTTGTGCAGACGTATGTTTTTTGTTACGACAAAAATACGACAGTTTCATTTGATTTGTGAGGAAATCGTTAAGTGAATTGAAGAAAATATTTTTTCAAGGCATGTGTATAAAAGGTTATGAGGGAATGAAAGTTCGCCTTTTACTTTAGGATCCTTTCATGTGAACATACTGAGAGAGTATTGCAGCCAGCTCTAGGATCCCTCACAAACTAACGATTTTGAGTGATATCGAATGTTATTTCTTGATATTGAACGAAAATTACTTTGGTTGGCTTTAAACGGAAGCTTCACTTGATGATAAGCCTGCTGGCGTTTTCAGGAGTCCATATTCCCAATACCACCTTTGCACCTTTTTTGTGTGCTTAAAAAATACAAAATTAGTTTGGAACTCCATGTATAAGCTAACCTTCTACCCTGTCCGCATTGCATTATTTCTTTTAAATATATTTCATTCGCGGATAATATCTAAGTGAACCGTTTACTATTTAATTAAAGTTTTTAATGTCTTTTAATCCTTCACCATTTTCACTGTAACGTTTTTCAAATATACGAGAAAATAAAATCTAGAAAATTGATACCATCCGGACGAAATAGCAAAACGACTTTAGGGTGGGAAACTTTATATAAATAGTTTTAAATATGAAATAATGTCCAATTTTTTAGACTATTATTTCATATTTTTAGGTTTTATTTCGTACAGGAAGGGATGGTTTTACTTCACAATGGCATAACACTCAAAATTCGTGAATGGAATAAGATCCAGAAACTTGATCTAAATGGAAAAACGGCCTCGAAAACGTGAAGTTACACCATTATGGTTTCTAAATTAAACAAGTGTGTCCTTTACAGAATTCTGGAAGCGTAAAAATGCCTTCTTTCGGTTTTTCTATAAAAAGTAAATATAGGTGTGTGTTCTTTATCTTATGTAAAAAAATAAATATTTGCCTTTTGCAAAGAAACCGACAACACAATTCGTTTATTTTTCGTAATTTTCTGTAAAAGGATAAATGCTTGCAACAATTCATTTATTTCCTTCAATCTTATTTCATCAATATTTGCCTTTTACAGAAAAATCGCTCGCTTTAGCTTTTGTATAGTTCAAGTAATAGAGTGCATTTTATTCCCACCCATACTGGAAATTATCTTTTAGTCTATGTCTGATGTCACTATTCCAAATCAAATGGCGTCAAATATTCCTTTTATTTGTGCTATTGCTAGGACGTATTGTGGAGATGTTCTTATACTATAGAAATCTCCCCGTATGATCTATATCGTGATAATATTGTCGGTAAAGAATAAATAAATTTAATTTAATTTAAAAAGAGAGCAGATCACTAATAAAAACAAGAAGCGGAACGTTAGAGCCTTGCGGCACCCCGGTGTTTAGTCTATATTGTGGAAACATGATTTGGTGAAGAACATCACAAAGTTCTTCATTGAGATAGTAATTTTTCGACATATATTAACCCTAGATAACAAAACATTCATCTAATTGTCTACCGACCCCCAACACTTTTGTGAATTAGGGTTGTTCCTGTAATGCTGGCACCACACCACTCACAGTACCTTCATAACTAAGTCAAATAGGTTACTTGAAAGTAATAAACACGGATGTACATTTGTTACTTTCTGAGGCTTACCGTAATCTTCGTCTAACAGTCGAATGTTTAGTGATAACGTGCAGAAGTTTTTGTCAATACCATAACTGGCCACTATGAGTATTTTTACGTTTTTTGACATTTTATGATTATACTATTTTTTTATATTATAGCCTGCAAAATAGTAAAAGAATCACAAGACCAGATTTTTCAGTATATCGTCTGGCTTTTTTATTGTTCCGGGAATTTTTCTTTTCATTACTCATGGAAAGGGATGCAGAATAGGGCCGGCTTTGGGGCCAGTTCTCTCGGAAACAAGAAGAGATAGATGGATATAAGCAATGCATCTAGTTAAAGGGAAATTTATGAAGATTTCAAATTATGTGCGAAAAGTGTATATTCGTTACAACTTCTTTCAAGAAACCTACGTAGTCATGCGAACAGAGAGTAAAAGTAGGTTTTAAAAATTCAGAATTCCTAAATGAAGAGGAGTACGAGTGAACACTCTTTTGACAGTCTTTAGTATTTGTTATGATATGGCATTAGAGGTGTATATAAGCCATGCTTAGTATAAAATATGTGGCTTACAGCCTAAAAGACGATTTTAGTTCTTGAGAAAATGGCAGAGGACTCAACGACCTCAATTTTAGGATTTTCACAGCAATTACACTGGCCAGTAGGACACCATATTTTGAATTATCAGGAAGGTTTTGTCCTTAAAAGTGTATAAAGCTCAAATAGCTCCAAAAAAATTGTCGGTTAGAATGGTCAAAATTCCAGAATTGTTCAAAAGCAACAATTCCATCCACAAAGAGTTACCACTTAGTGTGGTAAGCGATTGAATTGAGGATGAGCATGGAAATGCACATACTACTGACGGAGAATGCTACAGTCAGGTCGTAATAATGACGATGTCGTAACGTACATATCTAGCCAAACAATAGCTTCATTACGAAGAAATTTTGCAGCTCATATCATTTCAAGTAAGGATAATGTAAATTGGCCCCCGAGTTCATGTGAACGGACGCCATTGGATTTCCTCCTACATAAAAGAGGAAATCTACGTGGATTTCCCGCAAACAATTTAACAGCTCACAGACGACATTCAGAATGCTATTGAAGAAACTCGAAGCGCAGTTATATGAAAATGTGATAGAACATTTTGACAAAAGGACAATCATTTAAGTATAAAAGTCATATTGTTTTATATAGTTCGCATTTTTTCGACTTTAAACTGATTTAAATTTGCTATTTTCTATGGAATTTGTATACCTAAATAAATTCTACTTCTAATATTTACTTCTAAAAGCTTTTACCAATTGAATGTATGTTTTGTTCTCCTAGCATTAAATCTAAAAGCAATACCTTCAGTGACCCTCGACTCAATCTTTCAGGTAATTACATAATTGAATTAACCTCAACCTTATATTTAATTTCCTACGGCGCTAAGAACCTGTCAACGAGAAAAGGAAACGTGCGTACGTTGCGAGAGCATTACCATCGAAAAATATCTTCAGAATTTATTTTTATCTTCCTCGATTGCTGCTGCGAATTCAAATCACTTAACAATAGACAATGAGATAATATCCTCACAGCAATGGAGATAAATATCTTAAAATTATCGTAAAATCTTGTTAAACTAAGTTGGAGAAGGCCGGCCTAAAGCTATAGTTAATGATGTTGTTGGCTTCTGTAATTTTGCTAATTCCGCTCAAATTAATAAAACTGCATTGCTCAATTGTTAGATACTCACCGGCAGCTACTTAAGTATGAATGGACTAAGATGGGGTTAATTAAATTTCTCTAAATATCTTTATTGCTTAGATTTGATTTAAGTGGATGGTATGGCCCTGACATGTTAAACTGATGAGAATTTAGCAGTTTTAGTAGAAGAATTGTGGTTGAACACATAAAAGTTATGGCAAAGCTTAATGACCCAAAGGCAGTGGAAATAAAAAAATTAATAATTTATCTGTGTTACGCTATGAACTATTTAAAAACAAATGACAGACATTTCACGCATAAATCACAGAAATACATATACTTACGGATAAAAATTATTAGTTTATATAATTTATAAAAAAACTTCACAATAGTGTATTAAGACTGTAGTTAATAAAATTAGAGCAAAAAATTATTTAGTAGAGGCTGATAAAACATTGAAGTTCAGAGTGAACAAATACTTCCATAGAATTCTCCATATGCATTATATATATATATATATTAGTGAGCTATTAACATGTTTATCCCGGTGGGAGCCATTAGTGTGTCTGCACATAAATGTAAATTAGGCAAAAATGAAATTAGCAAGCTTTAGAAATTAGACTTGAAAAATGTCCACGTAAACAGAGTTTTTCTTTCGCTGTCTGTGGTAGGCAAGTCAATCGCCACATTGATGATGATCAAACTGACTTGCTGTGATCGAAACACAAAAATTTCTTTATTTCACCGATAACCTTTTCGTAGAAATGTTTATTACTAATAATGTCAAATGCTTAAATAAAGTAAAAAAACTAATACAGTCATCTCATCGCTGTCAATATCCCCTTAGAAATATTACCGGTAATTTTCAGGATCACAGATTCACAAAATTTTAAAAGTTTCATATTAATATTACCAATACCTAACGCAGATGATTAAATAGAAGTAAAAGCTTCCTATATTAGTTTCATCAATCTTAATATTAATCCGGTATCCTTGTGTTGAAATGAAATGATGTAACTTTAACTAGCTTCTAGTCATCAGGGAAAGTAGAAATTGTAATAATAGTGTAAAAAATGTGAGTGATATATGGAAGTACGATAGGTTGCAGAAGCTTCATAAATTTAGGATGAACGTCGTCATATACAACTGCATTAGATTTAACATTTGAGATAACTCAAGCTCGGTTGTACGCGTGAAGAAAAACCCCTACATTCCTCTTCATTTGACTGGCCATAGTCAAAAATTTAACCTTTTCCGAGTTCTTTGCAATTTTCTCTTTTCCTAAGATTCTTTAGAAACATATACGTATTTTCCAGAAAATTGATCTATCATACTTTGTTGAAATCTAATCTTATAATCGTCTAAATGAAACTTCATCCACCCCAAAGTGCCTGCCTGATTTCACAATGAATATTTTTGATAGTATTATATATTTTCTTATATAATAATATAATAGTTGTATTATTTATTATAGTTCACTTCACTGAAAATAACATCTATGTTGTTAGCCGGTCTTAAGTCCTTACACCTACAGTTCGTAACTGTTGGTTTCAGATCATTATCACTAAATTTTCAACAAGGATTACACATTTACAGAGTTAAAATCTTTTAATGTGTGCCGAATTTTTTTGCGTACACACTTATAAGGTAAACACAAATTTGTGCCATTTTGAGGTGGCAATGCTCAATCCATATTACATCGCAATGGCCCACATTTTTGCCAAGCTCAATTATACTATACTATTCCTGTATACTGTTAAATCTTCCATAAACCTTTTCAATATTTGATATTGAGACCTGAATGAATTCCGGAAAATGAAATATACTGCCATATAAAAGTTGTCAAAGGGGTCATCTTAGTTCTGATCTTGAGCGAGTAAAGGTCTGGCCAAACCAACATGGGGAGCGGGAGTGAATCCGATGCGAAAAGGTGCGGGAGCGAAAAATTGTTTGCATGCTTCTATATCCTGCCATAACTCCCGTGTCCAGCGTTGGTTTAAGCGCAACTTAAAGTTCACGGACGAAGAGTGACAAGAGGCTAAATGCAAGAAAAATAGGAACTGCCCTGTCGATAGAAAGAAAGTTGCTGGGAACATTGTGAAGGGGCATGTACCTACCATTTCCTCATTAAACCGGATGAAACGATAAACACGACAGCATAAATTACATTTTCAGAAGATATTTTGACAAAGAAATGTAGTCATTGCTTTGCTCGCACGTAGCATTTCCGCTGCGCGTGTGTTGCATTCCAACTTTCCTTGCTTCCTTCTTTCAGTGAATACATCTCGGATGCACAGAATTTTTCAGGCGTCCCATATATACAGTAGAGATGGGACAAAGATAAAAAAAAACATCGATAATAAGAAA
This sequence comes from Dasypogon diadema, assembly GCA_006980735.1. NCBI lineage: Eukaryota > Metazoa > Arthropoda > Insecta > Diptera > Asilidae > Dasypogon > Dasypogon diadema. Next base: position 74,367 of record QYTT01093048.1, read on the forward strand.
TCGATTATTTCATCAAAGAAATAATCGCTATCGGGAGCCGATTAATCGATGGATCGATTTGTGTGAAGGAGTGCTGAAAATGTACTGAAAATATATGAAGCATTCTGGCTGGAAATTATAGTGATGTACGCCTGATGGCGTCTTGGCAAAAGTTGTACTGAATTTGCGTGAAGTGAAAAATATATGGGAGTTTCTACACAAAGTTTTGTGTGATATCAGAAATGGGAGTTCGAACTTTTTGAATTACATACCAAGTACAATTTCCCACATTTTTCGAGACTGCTTCACTTGGCAAAACATTTTGAAAATCGGATTGGAACTTTGTTTACCTAAGATTTTTGTTTATAGCCAAGTTCTACCCAAAAATCCCAGTCTCACAACTCCACTGCCGTATTTACATTTGTCCTACTGTCAAAATTTTCATTTCATGCGAACTCAGTATTAGGTTTGAACAAAATTTAGCACCGTGGCATTTTATGCCTCGCCGCGAATGAGTAAGCCATCCACGAACCAAGTAACCACTATAAATCTCCTTCTTCCATCTTCTTCCATTCACGAACCAACCATTTACCATTCTACTGAATACTTGCTGAAAACTGCATTCGTATATGATAGTAGGGCGTTTGTGGTTGTATACATGCAGAAGTTCACAATTTCGCTAAAAAATTTTCATTTAATATTTCCTCACTAGACTTAACATAAAATAATTTTGATAAAATACATTTTATCTACGAAACCGCAATAACTCGAGCACAAAAGTGCTGAATTTCTTATGGAAAGAAGGAGATATATATATATATATATATATATATATATTTGTTGGTTGTTCACTCATTAGAAACGAGGTATTATTTTCGTATTGTACGATTTTCAAGATAATCGGCCTAAAAACATCGATTTTTGTCAATCTACGATTGTACGATTATTGCAAAAATCGATTAGAGACGATGCGATTAAATCGATTTAATCGATCAATCGATTAGTGAGTCCCATCTTTAATATACAGTCTTTCACAAAAGTCTACGTTCAGTGAAAATTTTTTAAAAGGCCGATGTATATAAACTTTTGTGGAAGACTGTATTTATTTCGTGCATCTTTAGGTTAGAGTGCAGCTTTGGTGGATACCTTGAGAGATGTAAACATTCGCGTGTCCACGCAATCACGTGTTGGACCGCAGTAATAGTGCTAGCCTAAAGAGATTTTTACGGCCAATTATTGTATTAGAGGAAATTTGCCACTTTTGGGCGAAGATCGCGTACATTTGTATCTTTGTATCATAAAGCCGTTATGTCCTAAGCCCTAAGTTGTAACACATAATTGCTGTAGGAATCCCTAATACAAGTTGTGTATAGAACAACGAGAAACGTCTTTATTATTGGCGTCCTGAATACCTTGAGATAATTAGTTTTAAAAAAGAGATTCGAAAAGTCGGATAGATAAAATTGAGAATTCATTTATTTAAAATTTAGTTCATCGAGAAATTAGGGTATAATCGATTATTCGAATTTTATAAGCACCACTTGAGAAGTGGTTTACTTCTTGTAACATTTGTGAGATTAAAAAAATTCCCAAGTTTTTCTCTCTCAGTATTTCGTCATCTAAATTTGAACAATATCAAACTCTTGATTTTTAATTCAAATTTGGGTGTGGAGTCAAAAATTGTCTTTTCAGCTATAATGAGTTTACCTACAAAGGTGTGCAATTTTAATTAAAAATTCTCATTTGTAGTGCTTGTGTGCAAATATCACCATACATCTCAAAAGCCAACAATTTAATTAGTATAGGTAGGAAATTGATACGCTTCATATTGGTTATAAGCAAGAAGTTTCCAATAGGGGTGATACTCTCAACAATGAGGCACTGGAGTTAAATTTAACTGAATAAAACATTCGTAATAGGAAAAGTTCATAACTCTGTCAATTTAATTAAAAATTCCACTTCATAAAAATTGCGACTACACAACTGCTGACAAATGAAAATCCTCCGACCTTAACTTACCATAAACAACAAAAACACATGAGATAGAATATAAAAGTGAACATTATTTGTTGTTGGGGATTCATTGGTATAAATGGACTGAACATCGGATTTCACGCCTTGCTTAGTATACACATTTATTGTGAAGCAGTTAAATGAAATGTAAATGCAATTTTCAGAGCTACATCCTGTTTGGAGTGGCTGAAAACAATTACTCTTTATTAAATAAACCTCAGAGTTGATTGTACTGCCAGCAGCTCATTTAATGCCATAGCTAAGTATGTGTTGTGTTGTGTTGTGTTATTGACAATAAGCAGTAGATTAATTTCGACTGCTAACTTACAGATGGTTGCAAAAGTAACAACACTACTGGTCGCACATATCAGGAAATCGTACATTTTGATATCCTGATCCTGATTACATAAAATGAAGTTTATTTCTAGTGGAAAAAAACTCTAAACTTAGTTAAAAAGCTCGCAGAGCTGAACTATTTGCACTGTACCACATTTAATTACTCTAAAAGGATAGTTAATTACTGTCATCCAGAAGTAAAATTTGGTCAATAAACGCAATTTCGCTTTAATCCAGCGTTCAGTATGCAATTTGGATTTAGTCAAATAATTTAATTTTCTGAGTTAATACCAGAGGGTATTTAACCAAATGCATAGACATTTTTTTTAGATTCAATTAAGAGAACAAATAATTTTGAAATAGTCCTCCCTTAAAAATTTAGCAGCCCCCATGTCGAATGAAAATCATTTGAGTGAAAAGTTCTGAGCTTAATTGCGATGCTAACACTCCCGTGATTTAGTTTTAATTGATTTTTTTGTCGTTTTTTTTTGTAGTTGTGAAACACTGGGCTTTTCACGTTTTCCAAATAAAATTTGGGATTTTAATCGATTTGGATACACGTGAGTGACAACTTTGATGATGTATTAACCAGAAATATTGGTCTAGCATATTTCAATCCTGAAAATGTATCAATCTAAAGCGTTTTATTTTCATCAATTATACATCGGAAGTATTTGTACGAAATATTTCGAGGATAATTTGCGCGAATAATACAAAGAAATATTATAAATAATAGTATGTGTATGTGTTCAGAATGAACAATATCAAAAGAAGTGAATAAGAAGTGAATAAGTCATAGAAGACGTAGGTAAGACTCTGCGGGAGTCAATATAGCTCTGGTGATGCTTTAACTTTCCCCAAATACTTAGTTATTATCATAAGTAAAAGATATTAAATCTTTATATACTTTATTTTATTTAAAAATTGTAAATTATTGTGGTAAATTGGATCTGGAAGCAAATCCATCATATCCTTATATTTTGTTTTAGTAACCGATTGATTACACCTATAAGAGTACGTCGGAGTCTATTTCTGAATAATATTCATATTCTCATAAAAACGCTCACAATATCAGTCCTTTTTGGGTTTATTTTAAAGGAAACACATACACAAATCATCACCTATACCTGAAACTTGAGAACAGTCGGTTCACGGTTGAAACAAGTTTTTAAAGCTCGCTAAGATGGCAAGTGCCAGAGTGAGGAGAAAAACGCTACTGAATCAAAGCTAAAATTCTTGAACACGTGATATCAGGGTTACATTAGTGGTTTCCATAGTAAAAGATATTTAGCTGTCTTTTTGTATGCAGGAACTGGGACTAAGTAATCAAAAGTGGATTATTGAAGTTTACTCAAATAGCTTTTGCTGTGTTTGCTATCCACCTGGCCCTAGGACATGTATTTAGGAAGCCAAAAAAGCTATTCAAAAACAGTAAAGAAATTAACAAAATTAAATTATAATTTACTGATTCCTTTACAATAAATGTTGAAACAGAAGAGGAGTGAAATATGTAACTACTTTCGTTTTTATACTATGTACAATAAAGAAAAAATAATCCACTTTTGATTTTTAATTGTAACAACGAACAGTCCTATGTTCATTTTCCGCGCCGCGAGCCTATCGTGTGCGTACACGAGCGAGCCTTTCTACATCTAGCACGGCTCGCTCACGAGTGCTAGCTTTATCCTAAAATTTTATCGCTCACCCACATGGATGTGCCTTTGCTTTCACTGGCATGTGCTCTTGGTAAGTGAGCGAGAGCGTTTGTTTATGGGGCAGTGTTTAGCGCTCACTCGTGAGCTGCTCGTGAGCAGTGTTGCCAGAAAAATAATTTCAAACCGGCTAAATTTAACCGTTTTAGCCGGCCTTTTGATGTTCAAATTCGGCTAAAAAACCGGCTTAATTTTGTCTGTCATTGTTGTCCGGCTAGAAATTCTGTCAAAATTGTTGGCTGAAAGTTATCTAGATATATTGTATAAAATCATTAGGGGATAATCATTAAAGACTAAATTTATGTCATTAATACTTTATTAAATTAAAAGAAACAATAACAAAATCCAACATGACAAAGAAAAAAATATTACGTAACACTTTAAAAAAAGAAAATTCTTAAAACATAAACACAACAATAAACCATTATATTATAATGTATACATGTGCAAAATAGACAAATTTGTACATAACCTTAGAAGTGCATTTGTTGCTTAAAAAAATTGTATGTGCAAGAAAAGAATTTGGAAGTTAGAACATTTACTTTTTCAAATACATACATATATTTGGATTAACATTGAACAATATCTGGGATTTGGTTACAGTTCAGTTTAGCTTTAAAGATAGAAATTGATTTCAAAAATTTGTGCAATTGTATGGGACACTGTCTTCATATATTCATCTCAGTAAAACTATAAGAGAGACCTT
>QYTT01093052.1:744-23524 GCA_006980735.1 Dasypogon diadema
GAAAATTCAGCTCTGTCGTTTGTGACATATTTAAAACTTGTATAGAACTTTAAGTATCGCTAATTTTCATTTGATATTTGATCAAAATGTAGACACTATCGTAATTTTTACGAACGTGTTAAAAACTCGATTTTGGTAAAAATGTCGCTTATAACACTTTGCCTTTCCAGTATCGATATGGTCATTATAAGATGTTGTTAGGTTAGCTAATTACGTAATAACTTAAGACAGAAGGTCCCTTAAGCAGGGACTGAATAAATTAACCGACTTGGTATTACATGGATCTCACAACTTTTTACGGTAGAAGAACTGAGTTGCGAGCCTTGGTGTTTTTACAAATTATGTTTTTGATGGCATATTAATTACTTTAATATAAATCTTATATACATCTGAAAGAGAGGGATGATCACTTTTTCTTAAAGGGGAAGTGAATTTGTTTTTTTACTTTTAGAAGAGGCATGCTTTCCACAGACCGGTTAAGGTGTGTAGGTTTTAACCCGCTTAGATGTAGTAAAAGCCTGTAAAATTTTCCACAGAGCGGCAAGTTTTTGTTTGTGCACCACGTGGTTGCCTAAAATGTAAAGAATATTTGCTCTAAGAATCGTTCTTTCTAATGCAATTCCAAGAAAAAGGCCGGGCCCATTGATTTAGAATGGAAGGAAAAAAATAGCAATCTGGAAATCCAAGAGATTTTATAGTTTTTCTGAGAATTACTAATTTTTGTCGAATGAAATTGAGGAATATTCTCAGAAGAATTTTAACCGGCTGAGTGAGTCGATTTTATTTTGCTGCGTTGTCTCAATTTTTGTTATGAAAACATCTTCCCCTCATTTCAAGAGGTAGAGTTTCCCACGAATTGTGAACTTTTGGCTACCTACTTTGTCTCTGTCAATCTAATTATTGATGAAGAGAGGTGAATAAAGCGGACATATTGAATTTCTTTGAAACTTCTAGTTCGGATCTTTTATCCCTTTTCATCTTTCATTATATATTTAGATAGAACTCGTGTCGTCATATTTCTTAATAGATAGGCAAATTGTGATTTTCTTGCTTTTTCCTTCTTATTTAGATAAATTAACAAACACAAAAACAAATATTCAAGGTCAATGAAAATTTTTCATTGCAATGTTCCAAGTCGGTCTTCTTGTTATTTATGTTCGTTGGTTGGAACCAAAACCTCGCGGACAGTCATTGCACAGAGTAGGACGTCGCATTTTCGTGATGGAGAATCCATCCATTTTTGATGAGATCCGGACGAACTCGGGTTATCCGCGCCTTCATGAAAAAATCCAATCCATAAATTTCACCTTTTCCTATCCTTCTCTATTTTACAATTTTAAATATGGCACAGATGTTAAGGGAAATGTTTGTGGAAGACCTAGGGCTGGATATACAATTGCTTGATTTGCAGAAAGACATTTTTTAGAACGGATACTTCTGACAGGCAGTAAAGCAAGGCCACAAAAGAAATGTACTACATTGCTTTAGAAAAGAAAGAAGAAGATGTAATATTGGTGCCTAGATTATGATATAAAGTCAAATTATGTATTGATAATTAATATTGAAAAAAATTCTCCCCTTCAGATGTAAACTGTAAGTGGACTTACCTAGATTCCAGAGAATGGCTTGTTTTCATCAGGGAATAAAGAATACCCTTCTTAGCTTACACAGCAAGGTAAAAGCTTGGAAAATGTCAGTAAAAACATATATTTTTCACTAATTGCTTATTTTTGAAACTAATGGTATACTAACTTCATCAATAAAGAAATCATGAAAATATATTTCGGCAAGTGCTTCATTCGTTAACCAATGCCACTGGAGTAGTACAAGGGGACTTTCGCTAGAAAGCTCGGTTGTAGTAGATATCGTTTATGAAAAAGAAGCCACAAAAGAATTACCTGCGTACAGTTTCCCTTCACAAAATACATTTTCACCCATTCTTCCTTAAAATATGGCAGTATAATATTGGAGGTTCTAAAAGAGAAAACGTATAATCGGTAAAGGATTTTAAAATCACTTTCACATTTGTAGGAAACTAGAGATCATTTCTATCAGAGAAATATCATCAAGTGTTTATTCCGGTTGAATGTCCCCTTAAAGATACTTTAATTTAATAAAAAATGGGGGAATAATAATTATCTGCTGTATTTTTTTTTATCTGTATTCTTTGGGAAAATTGTAATTTTTATTCATTTCTCCCTCGATAGAGAGAAAAATTGCAATTTTTATTGAATTTTGTGTGGAAAGCAGTCATGTGGTGTGTGCATATGTCAAACAAAGTATGCAAGTTTGTGAATGAGCCAAATGTTAACGAAATGCAGCTGACCAGATAACGAATATTGGGTCCGTGGAGGCGTATTATCTGCAACACCATATGTAATAAAAAAAATTTTAAATTACGTCTGCTATGAGATATTAAACCCATAACAGCAGTAAAAAATTGTTGTCTGTTCCAAATTTAATAACGTACTTATTAATTTTATATATGTATGTATATATCTTATGACGCTTAATCACATAAACAGATAGTTCCCAGAAATTGATTATTGAAAGTAATGTCATGAAATCCACCTTGTTTGGGGGACATTCAAGATTTTTTTTTTGATTACTTGACAAAAAAGCAAAACAAATGCAAACTTTAATTTCTCTGCCTCTCACTCTCCCTTGTAATTATAAATAGTATGAAGTACTTGAGTTCAAGTTGTTATTCTATATCTGTTTTATTACCCCTTGAACTTCTTTATCTAATTTGACTGGACATCAAATTTATTCACACACTTGGGATATTTAAGGAGAAAGAACAGAAATTGTTTCCTTAATATCATTTTTGTCACCTTTGCCCCGATAGTACTTTTTTTTTATTGTAAAAAATGTGGAGCTTAGGCTTCAAAATAAGTCTGTAATAATGCTTATATTATATTAGGAAAGGAAGTTGGTTTGACATGCTAAATTCAGGAATTTTCAAAACATCATAATTTTAAAAATTACACAACAGGGAGAAAAAAAAGAAACTAGACATGTTTTCTTATAAGGTTACAAACAAATTTCAAAAAAAGAAAGATCTGAAGTGGTGTGTTTAGAAACATCTCTAAAATTTTTCGATTTTTTGTGGAAAGAACTAATATTTGTGAAATACTTTAAGCATTACCAAATATCTGCAGAAGGTTAATTTGAACATGTATTTCACGGTCCAAATTTGATATGCACTGAAAGGAACCCCCCTATTCGTTTGAGCTGTTCAATGTGGGTTACAGTCCCTTGAGTTCTAAATGTGAAATCAGGACGAACGTTACATAAATCGTTGCTTTTGAACTCAGGGAATTTATCATACATAAATTTGCGTTCAAAGTAAATAAAACATCCCTTCTGTGCAAGATGTGAGAGCTTTATTTCGAATTATCTTCAAATTTATCAAAATTTAAACTTAACTTCAAAGAAATCATTCAGTGCATGCCTGGAAATTTTCTCAGAAAACTAATGGTATTTACATACATCTTGAATGCATATAGAGTTATAGTACAATATAAGATATTACTACAAAAAGATATTTTACGGAATTTTTAAGTATTTAAATACGAATTATGAAAAATGATAACTCAAACACTGAGCTAAGTTACGCGAAGAGAACCTTATACCAGACAAACTGGCAAATCCGATGAGGCTTAGTTCGAACCTGACATCGGTAGCTTCCTGAATACTTTTAAGGAAAAATTCCATTTAAAAATAATTTAAAGGGAACTCATTCATGAAGCGTGATAACAAACATAAATTACACATTTATCACGTAGGTGAATTCTGTGTAAATATTTTTTACGTCAAATATTTCTTCGAAATTAAATGAATGCCTTATATTACGTGTATGTAACAAACTTAAAACTGTGTAGAAAATATATATTTGACTTAGCCCAAAAAATTTTTAAAGTTTATTTTCAGGTTTTTAAATGTTACATAATACATGTCCTTGATAACATGTCATTCAATAAAGGGCGATGTTACTCCAGAGGGCGGAATAATATAATTATATTATATACACACATAATATACATAGCTTTATACATATTTTTGATTGCATGACTGTAGATAATCACTTGCAAGACTGTAATTCGTACGTACATGAACTTCAGCCTACTTTATTCTACATGAATTTTGGGTATAAGTTTCTTTAATTCATGCATACAAAAATGTGAACGCAATTTACAATGAATTCTAATTTGTATGAATTGCGATTTGAATTAGATCATAAAGAAAATAATATAGTATCAAGTAAGTTTTACTTTGCATATAAATTGGACTAGGCTTACTGGGAATGGTTTCTTCTACAAGCAATCACTGGAAATCTTACCGTTGGGTGATGGGGAAACGGACAGTTTTATAATACTAATGAATACTAATGAATACTAATGAATACTAATGATTTTAATAATTTGTTGTAATTAAATGCTTTTATTGATTTTACTTGACAAATGTACGCGCTTAATAGATTTTATCCAAAAAATGCTTCTAATTTGAAAGTTAACATTCCGTCTGTCTATATTAAAATGTCAGTGGCTTCATGTAAATATTATGACTGTCAAAAATCAAATTTTATACGAAATTAAAAGAATATTTCAATAAAAGCATTTTTACCATGTTGTGAGATTCGAGCTAAGCACTATCAAGTCAGCAGTCTGTCTAGGGTAGGAACCTTTTGATTTCGTAATTTATTAATTCGCAGTTCGAGTCCATTTTTCGCAGCTATGATATAGCTATAACTAGTTCCTAAACCAAAATTTAGTTATTAATTTTTAATGTCAAACAACATGTTGCACTAAATGGTGTTATAAGGGTTTTTAGTATGCAAGAATTTTAGTAGTCCGTTCCTGTGAACCAACGTGAGTTATTTATCTGAGTCTAATGAAATCGATGTGGATTTCAATATTGAACTATAAAATATTTTATATAGTTCCTTATTTATAATTCAATAGATCATCTACGACTTTATAATATATATTATAAAATACCCTCTGCTCAAGAGGGTCAATGCATTGTTTTCACCAGCTATACTACTCTCTCTGAACTGGATCTAAATTTCCTTAGAGGTGGAGCTTAGATGCACGTCGAGATCTATGAAAAGATATATACTTCAAAATGTATATTTTTTCACAAAACAGCTTCAAAATTTACGTCAGAATTTGTGTCTTGCGAAAGTTGTCAACTACATCGTCTTTTCCTATTGGTTTGTTGATTTGTACGCCAGTTCTGTGCTCTTGGGAACTAAATTGCTCAATCTTTGCATTCGGCATTTTCACTAAGGTGAACGGATAACACAAAATTCTCTCAATAGGAATGAGAAAAAGTATAGAAACACATTTTGGATTATTTCAAGAAATTATAAAATTTCAATTTGGAGTACGGGAACGGTACTACCAATACCTACTTCCTTTTAATTCATTAAATTCATTAATTACGATTGAAAATATAAAACGGCAACACGGAATATAACTTGAACTTTAATAAAGAAATTGTTAATGAATTTTATAATGAAATCTGGAAGGAAAAAATTCTTCAAATAAATAAAATTGACTTCTTCGAAGTTTGTTAATTTAGGTGCATGTTCAGAGAGAACCACTTTTTGGTAGGTTATAATAATAATTATCTGCTATATTTACCTGGGTTTCTATTACTTGTAATTCCCTTTGTTATCTCCTCTAGCTCAGCGTCCTTAGCTACAGGTACTAGTCCGGTCCAATTATTCGTGGTCTAAGATAGAAGGGGGGTGAGAGAGGAAAAAGACAGTGGTTATTTCACATCTGAAGATTTCTGCCTTCAAATTGCTGCCTAACCGCCTCATGAATCTTTTCATTAGAGTTAAACTTCCTTCCCCGTAAATCTGATTGACAAATAACAAATAGTCACTTGAGACCAAGTCTGTAGTGTAAGCTGGATGATCCAATTCCTCGCAGCCCCATTCCTTAACAGCAGCCTTTGAAATAGCAGCAGTGTTTACGGTCGCATTATCGTGTACGGGCAGTACTTTTCGGGACAATTTTCCTCTCCTTTTCTCGACAATGGCTTTACATAACTTTCGTAGAAGTTCAGCATAATATCTGGCTTTAACAACGGTATTACGTTCCTTAAAATACAGCAGCAGAATACCTTCAGTATTCAATTACTTTCTTTCTTCCCTACATCTAGGACATAACAAAACTTCTTCACATCAATTATAGTTTATTTTCTTGTTTGTAAGGATGGTAAAAGTGATTAGAAATTTGAAATGAGCGCATCCAAATAAGTATTGTTTTCCAAAAAAAACAAATTTAGTTTTAGTAACGAAAATAATATCTAATTCTCTTTCCACTTTGAGATATAAAAGATACGCTGCGATAGGTAAGATATGGGAACACAAATGCATTTAAAATCGGCTAATACAATTAACATATAAAAATTACCTCATTCACAATTTGTTTTCTATTTTGATTCCTAAAAATAATTAAAGTAATTTTCATCAATATTTTCCATCATATAAATTCTCATTACTCTTCCTTTTCTGAGCTAATCTTCCAGTGCACCCTTTCTTATTTTTGATAAACGAGCAAAAGTTAGGTATCTAGTTATGTTGAATTTTTATCCGGAAAAGTGAAAGAATACCTCAATGAAAATTTCCAATTGCACTTTTTCACTCTATTACCCGTATTCAAACAATAATTTCTAAGTTACCCGGGCAGAACTACTTCAGCAAGTGTTTAAGTTTCTCATTACAGACCCATTTCTTCTTTGCCTTTCAATTAGCGCAAACTTTAATTGAGTCTGCCATCTTCTACGAAAACAGCATCACCACAAAGTCTGCAGATAACAGAAACACCACATCCACCATTTCCCACAGCGTCAGCAGCATCCAACAAGACGGACGATGAGTTTTCTAGTATGAATCCAACCACTCATTACTTGTAGCCAGAAATATTCTGTTCGTCTTGGATAATTTGAATAAATCATAAATTTTATTTAATTTTATTAAAGCGGAATACTCGAGAAAATAAATGTGCCGGGGTGAAGTTATTCTGGGTCCGCCATTTTATTGTTAGTGGCGTATAGAAGTGATGTATGAGGGTTTATTGTAAGCCCAAAATCCATAGAAGTAATCGAACTGGCTGATCCAAATTGTGGCTGATGTATGTATTTTCATTGACTTTGCTGTCGACGCAGCTATCTGTAATCCTTGAGGCAAAGTTTCCTTCACCTTAGGGCTTCCAAATTGGATTGTGCGTGCACTGGCTGAATCTACAGTCGGACAATGATTACTCAAGGAAATTGAATTTCGAAATTTACAAATTAAATTATAATCTAAACATTTCATCTCGTATTAATGGAGAAGATGTCGGTTCACGCTGTGTCCTTACTTCCAGGGACTTCGATAACTCGGTTCCATCACGGAGACCTCTGGAAATTTAATAACATCCCTCGAATACAAGGCAGAGCCAAACCAATTTATGTAAATTGGATGATATTGCTAAATAATTTATACGAGACCCAGCGGACTGCTATTTGTTATTGCAGTAGGTCTATTTCTAATTGAAAATTTAAGATTTTGACATGGTTAGAAAATATATGGGATAGTTACCAAATGAGATTCTAATTTGTTTTGGGTTTTGTGCAAGTTGAGAATATATACACAGAATTTGCAAATGAGAAGGTACATAAACTTTATTGAGGCTCTTAAAAGGGGAAGAAGTAGTGAACAAGTGAAAAATTCACATGATTATATAATGTACAGGTAAGTACAGAACAGATATTTACATGGAAGTATCTAAAAATACCAAAATGGTAGAACTTTGAACTCCTTGAAGTCTCTAATGATAAATCTTTAAGGGCCGTATGCACCAAGCAGTCCTAACTTATTAAATTTACGATAGCGGTATAAAAGCTCTGTGATAAATGAATTAAAGTGTACTGCGTCGGTACAAAATTAAAATGAATTTTGGTTGGTGCATACGGCCCTAAAAGTTCATTAATTCAAGTTTACTAGTTACTCCTCAGTACTAATTTAAACAAATGTAGTTTCTGAAAAAATTCCAAAAATAGATAAAATATTAATAATATATGAAGGTAAAGATCTTTATAAAGGAGGGATTTACCCCAAAATAATATATATATAGCATTTCCAGAAATTATTAACCCTAATCCAGAAATTATTAACCCTAGTCCGGAAATTATTGACCGTAGTCCAGAAACTATTGACCCTAGTCCGGAAATTATTGACTCTACTCCAAAAATTATTAACCCTAGTCCAGAAATTATTAATCCAAGTCCAAGAATTATTAACCCCAGTCCAGAAATTATTAACCGCATATAATTATGCAACACACGATGCGATACATACATAAACACGGACTGTATACTGTTACTAGATACATGTATTTTAGTCTAAAGATAAAAGTGAACAGTTATTATTTTAATGTCGTAATCAATACTACCTTGTTATAAATGCTGTACTTTCAGTTAGAAAACTGCTTGGACATAGCCAGTTTAACCAAAACTAGTTTCAAACTTCAGTTACTTTCTACATTAACTTATGTTAATATAGATTTTATATTATTTTCTATTAGTGGAATTTCCTTTGATTCTTTGATTTGTAGGCAATATAATAATATTCCAAGTAAAAGAGCGATCTTCCTTCAAGTGTCGGTAGAAAACTTTCATCGCAATTTCTAGTTCTCTTTTTTCTTATTTCAATAATATCTATATTTCACACAAAATGAAATACTTTAAGAAAGCTGCGTTGTTACAAAAGTATCTAATATTAAAGATATGATTTTTTCCTGCCACGTATGCACACTCATATTTAGAAATCTAGAAATAATTTTTAGAAAATTTTCTGATCAATTACAATGGACCTTCTTTACAATTTTCTGTTTTTATTTATACTTAAAAGATAAAGCATTCAGGAGTAAGCCTTTTAGGTATTTAAAAAGGACACTCTATACTGACATGTATGGCATAATTTGCATTTAACACTAAACCTACCAAACCAGGTCGTTTTGACGGGTGACCTCTCTTTCAATTTTTTCTATCTCAGTTGTAAGCATCTCGGTAGGTTTAGTGTTAAGAAGAAGTTACTCACGTCAGAAATAGGTATTTTCCCCATTTTTTGGTTGATGACACCTGTAAAGTTTTTCAAAAAAAAATTGCTAAACGCGAGATGGATAAAGGAAAGTCGGCACTTCCAAAGCATTGTAACGATAATGGACGAATGGAAACGACTTGACCTGGAAGACGCGTCAGACTTTCGAAGCGAGGTGGACAATGCAGAGTCGAAAAGTGCCAAGAGGTCAACCGAACCCATGGATAAAAGAGGAAGAGCGGAGGTGCCCATATTCCCCATTACGGATTCTATCATAAATAAAAGGCAGAGCTCTCTATTACGTTAGATTTTATTTTTATACCCTTTATATCTGAATTTGGAAATGGGGCGAATCCCCCCCCCATTCCTTCAACTGGCCGCCATATTGAATTTTTGGATTATTCGGTATAATTCAAATAGGGAGCAATGTATCACTTTAAAATTTTGTACACAAGAATTTTATGAGATGAATTATATTTATATCACATAGGTAATTCTTAAGTAATAAATATTATCATACTATTTTCAATTTTTACGTTAAGTATTAAATTTATCACTAAAAATAATGTGTACATGCAAATTTTCATAACCAGTGCCACAGTCGTTCCAAGATAAGATAGTTTTTACTGACTACTGAAAAGTGAAGATTTTGAGTTACGATAGTATAGATTGGGGCCATCAAATTCACTCAATAGATTGCAAATAAATCTATTCTGAGTTAATTACAAAAATAAATAAAATAATAAATAATATAAGTAAATAAAAGATGTTACTTAAATTTCGTGGAGTGTAAATCAAGATCGCATTACTTTATAAATCTCTTTTTTTAGCAATTTTTAGGTACTCTTAACATCTCAGATACTTTTATTTAACTAACCTTGATCGTATGTTTTCTGGTACAAAAATTATAGATATATTATAAATTAACTTTCCCATTATATACCTAGTTTTGATAGACAGTATGGGAATTCTGTATATATGCCTTTATAGATCTATTAAACGTCACATTCTTTTCAATTTCCAGGGATTTTTGCAATTTCCAAAAAGCTTGAAGTTACCAAATTCAATTTAATTTATATTTTAATTTTATCACTGTGCGGATACCACCACCGTTCTTACAGAGGCAACTTTATACAAGCCTTGTAAACAAAAATTTCTGCTTCCCCCAAATTTTCTGCTTCTGTGTATGGTAGCAAGTCTTTGATGGGAATTCTCCTTGTTATGTAAGCAGAGGACTCTGTGTATTTAAATAAAATTGAAAATTTAATAAAAATCCAACTGGAATCTCCATTTTTTCAATAGAATTATCTTGAGATTCCTACCCTTTGTACGGAACCCCTTAAGTGAACAAGAGCGCTTCATTTCAAGTGGGCAAAAGGCGAACTATTTCTCTTTTTGTATAGTTTTCACAGGAGATACCTTGGTTGCGAAAAAATGGAAAAAAATCTCAACATCATCTCCATTTCCATTTCAGACAGTCGGCTGGAAAAGTCTGCCCCTGCTGCTGTTGCTGGTGGTGCATTGAATTTTTTCCGCCATCCGAAAAATGTATTCCATTCTCATAGAAAACATAGGAGTTGTCAGTCTCTGCTTGGATGCATTTATTTTTCAGAATGAGATTTTGAATAGCCACAAAAAATTTGGTACACATCAGGATGAATAAGGAGAAAGGTAAGAACTATTCCATTTTATGTGGAATTATTTTGGTATTTCCTGTAAATGGCGCATTCAGCATATCTATTTGGTGCAAAATGATTCAATTCCGCTGACATAAGGATTGCAAGAAGCATTTTTTTAAAAACTGTCACGGCTCAGAAATCGGGTGCACGCTTCAGACGATATGAGAAAATAATTTCTTGGCAGACGTTAATCTTAGACTGGTCTGCGCTTAAAAGGATATCCCCAGCATGTCACGATGCTGTACAGACACTTTCATATGTGAAGGAAGCAGTTTTTCAAGGCTTCAACAATTTTCTTGATTTCCCAGCACCAAATGATAGATAAGGGGGCGTCTGATGGAAATTTAAAGTGCTTTCTCAAAACGAATGTGGTAGGAGTAGCTCTGGTAATGTAACTGATGGCCAAGGGATCCAGTGCAAAGGGAAAATAATGAAAAAGTTCCCTAGAACAAGTAAACGATAACAAGAAGTGAATGCATCTACCCTTTCCACTTAGAGCTCATGCACACACTAGACGAGCACAACTTGCAATCAAATGTGCTGTAGGAAAATCCCGGAAAATCTCCATTTCTTGCTATCCAGGCAGAATGAAATGAAGAACCAGTTTCTAGGCGGAGTGAAGACATTTTTCTCAATGTTAAATTGGTAGACAAATAAAACCATTTGGCATCCGTCCCAGACGTCATATAGCATGAAACTATACATGGACAGGGCAGAAATGATAACATGTCCCTTGATGTTCCCTCCACATGTTCGTACATGGGAAGGGAATAGCCTCACGTTACTCGTGACAGTGTGATGGCCGCACTAATAATATCACAGATTGGCTGGGCTTACTGAACAAATAGGATTAAATCTGTAGCTAACTAATGCAGAGATGTGAACGACAAATAACTGAATACTAAAACCTGCCCGCAAACATGTACCCGAAGCACTATGGCAGAGCAGCTTGCAACTCCAGCTATCATAATCTCCAGTAAATCTCTCAAAAAATCAGAGTTTTGAAATTGCACATTTTGCACGATACCTGCAATATTTTCAGGAGCTACCCAGGTATTTATTCAAAAAGACAACATTCCCCGAATCCAGTCCATTTCGTTCCTCCACCCAGTGGACAATATCCTCTGCCAACATGTCCAATAAATGCCGCTTGTACTAACAGTGAAGCGCCGAAAAGCCAGGCAATTAAGAACATTTGGATACGGCTGTCCGCCTTGTCGCAGGCATATCTGCCGAAGTGCCATGTCGAGGCTGTCGATTTTATTTTTAGCAGTGTCGCTAATACTACCGCCTGTGCACGAAAGCAATTTAAAAAATAGTAAAAAATCATTTCCCCAGCACTTGTTCGTTTTATTCCCTAAACCCATTAGTGATGCCGTCTCTGGACAGAAATTAACGTCAAAAATTGCACAACCCAGAAAGTGTAGGGATTTTTTGTGCCGGTAGTAAAAAGTAGCATGTGCTCGCAAGTTGAACATTTTTAATGAACGGTGGATGCCCCTTTTAAATTACCAGAAAAGATATGTAGCTGACAACAACACCAGTTGTACGGGTAAAAACTAATTTTGGAAATTCTTTAATCAGTGGAAAGTAGGAGCTATGGGTTCGTGACGCTGAGGGCGTATTTACACGACAAACATCGCATCCCACATTATGCACAATTTTGTAACAACTCCACAGAAGGAACAATTGCACTCAGCTCAGTGTGTCATCGGTTAATGCTCGTGATGAATGTCTGGCCCCACAGCTAGGTTACCCAAATTAAGGATAATCAAATATACAAAGAGCACAGCAGACTCGTGCTGGGCGTCTAGGACTTTAGAAGCCAGACGTTTTTGAATTGTGCAAACACAGCGAAATTTGGCTCTGTGTTCCTTGAGCTTCCTTCAGGAAACATAGGCAATTGTGGTTGTGTACACTTTTCTCTCTAATTATAGGCTATTGGAGATCACGTGATTTCGTACATGTAGAAAATTCAATTATTTTCAAGGAAAAGTAAAGCAATCACACTTACAAAAGGTCTCGCGTTGTACACGTCTAAGGCTTGTGCATATATAACCAGTTTTGATATCCATTAGGCAATGAATGGACTGCATAGCTGAGTAACAGCAATATCCCATTATTATGCTGAACAACAACAAAAATTCCCAACTATGAAGTGATACATATGCATGAGCAGTAGAAAATACTGCATCCTTTCATTCACCAGGGATCAGAAGCAAATATGCATAGACAACAACAACAACAAAAAAAGAGAAATGGAATAACGAGGCAATGCCTGCCAAAAGCACAGGAACATGAGTAGAGCATCTCTTGACCCGAATTGCCTTATCCAGTACCACCGTTGTTACAGCTACTTCACCTGACAGATTGTGCGCTGGGTTCCATGCGATCCCGAAGCATATTCCATGGTTGTTCACAATTTCCATGTAATCTTTTCCTTTTTAATCTTTTCTAAAGGATGTCTTCAGTTTGGGATGCTTGGGAGCTCTTACAGCACTACAACTTGAAGCATGTCATTTCTTCCATCCCCTTAAGCATATTTATACCCTAGCGTCCTTCCTTGCACCACGACGAACATGACGAAACTTCCAAAGTTACAAAAACAGATTTTTCCCCTGTTTTGATGAACCCCTTATCTCCCGGGTATTTGATATTCAGGCCGTGTTGTCTTAGTTCATCGATTAACACTTATTTGTTGGTACGTACAAGGGAGTAAATACTCCCGCCCTCTAGGCGCCTCCTGATTTGAGCAACTTCCATGGCAGTGGATATTGAAGACTAATTGATGGGGTCGACCAGTCCATTTCTTTGCGACAAAAAAAAACACGTGGGAGGCTCTTCTAGGCACCTGATTCGGTTCCAGCGGAAGTAATGGATAGGATTAGGAAAATTGTTCATGTTGACTGTAGGCGTGTTATTTTACGCATTATTAATTGAAAAATGAGAGATCGGACTCGATAAAAGTGTTTAAGGGATTGTGAGATATTTTATTGAAATCGAGCATGTGAATTTAATAACTATTTAGAACACAGCAAATATTTATAATGTGATTTTGTCAAAACATTCAGGCAAAAGACTTTTATGTGCGCAAAGAATGGAAAGAAAATGTAATAAAGGCATATTTCCACGGCTAGATTCACGGGAAATATTAAAATAGGTAGTTAAAATCATTTCTCAATCCCATGTTCTGAGATTAGTAAAAAAATAATGAATACTTGGATTTGGAAACTCTGTCATTGGCATGCGGCGGTCCTTCGTACTAACGAACCCTCCTAGGCTCCTCTATTTACTATGGAGGAACTCGTAGATGCCTCCCATGGCTTTACAATGTAAGCAGGCGCCAGGGCCAGACAGGCTTCCGAAGAAGGTGCTGAAGGCCAGAGTTGGGAGCCATCCCGACCTCTTGCTGAATATGTACAATGCCTGTCTGAAAGCGGTAGTCTTTCCCGCCCGCTGTAAAACAGCAAGGTTTGCACTGATCGGCAAGGGCAAGGAGCCGGCGGACTCTCCGTCATCGTATAGGCCCCTGTGTAGGCTGGATACCGCCGGCAAACTCCTGGAGCGACTGCTGAAACCTCGCCTCCAAGCGGCAGTTCAAGCCGCTAGGGACCTTTCCGGGAGGCAATATGGTTTTCGGAAAGGGAAGTCAGGCGGCCAAGGGCACGGAGCGGGGAAATCACTCTTCCCGCCCTGTGTGTCTGCTGGTCACACTGGACGTAAGGAACGCATTCAATTCGGTCAGACGGGCTGACGTGTTGGACGCGTTGGAGCGAGATTTGAGGGTACCAGAGTGCCTCCTTCAAATAATGATTATCTTAAGGACTGCTCCATACACATGCCACCATACACATCAGACTGTCGCTTGGATGTTGTCTCCGATATTTCGATATGCTGACAAGTTTTAAAGAACAACAATACAAAGCTGCTTCTTAGTCTGGTAATCTGGCACTTGGACATGGCTAAAGCAAAATGGGATTGATTTAACAAAACGTTGTACTATTCTTTTCATTTGATCTATACTCCTTTCAGACTATAGGCCACAATTAGTCAGCTATTCTTTCTATTTCTATATCTTCTTTCATTTTTGTTTCCTTCAAGGTCAAGCAAGCATCATAAGGTATCTTCGGAATTTTTACTACACCGTAAAAAAAAACATGGAAAAAAGAAAATTAAAATTGTGAAATCGTTGATGCATTAAAATATTTAAATCGGTAGGTATAAATCTATTAAAGTATTTCAGAGTCAGTACATAAAACCGACTAAACCTGGGAAATTCAGAATTGGAGATAGACTCGAAAAAGGACAATTATTCTAACGTCGAAGTGCAAAACTTTCAAGTGATCTATGCACAAAATCTCGCCGAAATGCAGGAAATTTATTTCATTTATTTTAGAGATGCACAAATTCCACTCCAACTGAATGCATAAGGACTTTCTAGTTTAACTCTTTTAATTTCCAAACATTATCACAATCTGCACTGGTCTAACAAGTCTTTACTGGCGAACCGAAACAAATAAAAAAAGCAATTCCATTTTCACTTACATTCAGATTGTGGGATAACTTTTTCCCCGACGATATACATAGTGCACAACAATCTCCTGAGAGACATTCTGATATGTAAAGCATGCCTGCAAACAGTTTGGGCCGCTAAACTAAGATCTTGATTTGCCCCCAAATAGCATCACCCTATTCTCTCTCCAAACATACAGCGCGGCACATTTGAATTTTCTACTTTTGCTACTCTGTTATTTGTGGAACTTTTGAGAAGCTTTTAGCCGAACCCATACATAATGTAAATTGATTCCTTCCTCAAGTTCTTCTTTATGCAAAAAGTGTTCGTGAAGAGTCCTTTTAGAACAAATTGCTCTGCAAAGTGCTACGAACCCAGTCCCATTACATCCAATATGTTTACTATTGCCGCATTACCTCATTAAGTATGGCTTGAACTTCCGCTTCCTAGCTTTGAAGTTTCCTGTCAATGATTTCAATGATTTCCAGCCCTATTTCTAACTCAAAAATAAATTTAGTCAGCGATTACAAATAAGAGGAATAAATTCTAGAGCTGGAAATGGGACATTCTTCAGCGATTAGCAAACCTGGATAATTAATGAGGCCGTGCGACTGCTTGAGTTTTCAGGGCAAAGTCAGATTTTCTACCTGAGATCACGTGCATAATAGACCACTTCAGAATGGAGTCGGCTTAATTTATTTGTCCTTTGAGAGAGTAATTGCCAGGAACAGTATAATAAGGACTGTTTGCAAGGGTAGAACTACCAGGTGTGTGCAAACAGTAACCGACATCAAGCTCATACAATCAGGTTGCGGAAGTTACTTCCAACACCAACATGTGCGGACAAATAATAAAGGAGCTATGAAAACATTTCTTGCTTCGAGTTTTCCTTTGGAACAATTACAGTATGGATGACCTAGTTTCATTTCATTTCCGCATATCCTCGTGGTGAATTCATATGCCGGAGCGATCAACTTTAGTTTACCTGCAATTATGAGCTTGCTATGCGTGCGGCATGTTTGCTGTGCTTGGAGCTAGCTACATAGAGGTATTCAGCAATTTTTCATAAAAAGCCAACTGACCTTGAGGTAACTTTTTCATGCTTTTAAAGTTTAAGTTGGAAATTTTTACTTGTGATTGTTACAATAAACACATTACCTTCCAAGTAGCAGCGCTTTACTGAATACTTTAACTTTTCTACAGAACAGGAAAAAGGTGACTGAAAATATCCACAATAATGCAAAAAGAAAGAAAAGAAACGTTTGAACTAGAGTTTCACTATGGATATTTGAACGCTATTTTTAAAGTGCAATTTTAATGAAACAAAGAAAATATTGCAGTTCAAATCGCAAAGCATTTATTTGGAAAATGTACGTTTCAGTTAAGAACATCATGCTAGCACGGCCATGCGATGCGAGGAAATTGCATAAAATTTATTTTTAATTGAAAAATGCTATTATCGTATATTTGGAAGCTCAGAATGCGAAACCGATTAAAAAATCAAGAATAATGGTCTATAAACCAAACATAGAACTAGATAAAACCAATAATTATTTGTCTAATATTAAGTTGGAGTCAATATTTTCGACATGAGGGCTATTTAACTAGATATATACACACTTGATCCACCGTGAGATATATAGGGATCTCGGTATGAAAACAATCACAAAGTACAACAATGTTTTTTTTCTATTCACTATTTAGGGCAGATGTTGAAATAATCATATCAGGCAATAAGTCGGTTACTTTCTAAAACTGGTATATCTTGAAAATGGTAAAAGCTAGGTAAAAACTTTGTGCGGAAGAGTTGTAGGTAACTTTATAAGTAATTTATTCAGGCAGAAAAAACTGGGGTACAAGAAGGGGAACTTCGGACGAAAAGGGGATTTTTGCTAAACTTTATTGCCCAGAAACAATCTTTTAAATATTTCAATGGCAATGATCCGGAAACGGCAACACTTACATGAATAAAATTCATATTTACACAAAGCGCTATCAGTCACCTATAAATCAAGAGTTATTAGGTTTCTACACGTCCCTTAATTCCGAAGCAGTTATCTAATACTTACTTGTAGGTACTAATCCGACCAGAATTTCTTTAAGACGCAATATCTCAGTGTACGTTGCAGATGGACCCCCTTCCCATACAATTTTTTTCTTAGAATGAGCCAAGGAATCACTCTGTAAAGGATTAGGTTCTCAAAACGGGACACCCAGTATAGGGTGTTTCCTTTGTGGTGGTTCAAAAGAAAAGGGTCGATAGAGCTCACCTAGCCAAACAAAAAATTGCATGACACGGAGGGCAATGTCAACCGTTTCCGAGTTACAGGGTGATTCTCATTTTTAGTGTGAATGTCGCCTTTACATTTTGCAAATATCTTTTTTTTCTAATTATCACAATGACATCAGTATAAACGCGGAAATATTACTAACAAAATACCTAATCCAAAACACAGGAGAAAATTTATCTACCTGGAGATATAGTCCCTTTTCCACAAGCTATAACTTGTCCATGTAGACCTTAACAAACCTAAAGTGCGATTTTATAAACTAAATGAATTCTTAATACGAGAACTCAAAATCCTTTAAAAAAAATCGTATTCGGTTTTGCAGCAATCCCAATTCTAGAAACTAGTTCTTCTCTAGCCCGAATAGGTCTTGAGTATTCTTCATCCCTTATCGCTCCCCATAAATAAAAGTCCAAAGAAGGCCTAGCAGGCCAAGAAATAGGTTCTTATTGTTCAACTTCAATTCAGCGCTAAGGATATTTCTCATCCAGTTTTTGCTTTACAGTGTTCGCGAAATGTGCTGGTGCTCCATCGTGTTGGTGATAATTTGTTTGGATAACCCCTTTAATAATAAACATTGTACAAGCAAAGGGTAGAACATCTGTTGCATGCATACTTGGTATAATCAAAGAAAAAACAGAAATTAAAAGCGTAATAACAACACTGTTATATATTTTTTATAATTTTACTACAATTTGGTGTCGCTGCATCATGAACGATTACCTGCAAGCAATAATTTTATTACCACTATTACTGCATCAATCTGAACACAAATTATTTTATGTGTAAACTACCTGCAGGGTAATAAAAATGCTTTATGGGAACAGATTATTTTACCGTTATCCTAAAGGGATGGGTTATAACTTGTTGGAAAGGTAATGAAATAATAAATTCAAGGAAAATATAAAAAAAACAGGAGTTATTTGTCTAAATTTTTGAAACAAAAATTGGGAAAACTCGAGATTTTTTTAAGATTAAAAAGGAAATTTTAAATTTTGTACACGACTATGTCTCCAGTGATAGCAGGAAGATAAATTTTCTCTTTTGTTTTTGATAGAGTATTTTGTTAGTAATGTTCTGGCGTTAGATTGATATTACTGTGATAATTAAAAACCTCTCCTATAAATGACAATTTAATAATCCTTCGTCATATAATTTTTTGCTTTGCTAGGTGAATTGTATTACCTCCTTTCTTTTGCACCACCACTAATGAAACACCCTGTATAAACGTCAAAGGCTAAGTATGGAATGTCGATGTCGAGATTCCTCAAAACCCACGATAGAACGTCGACTTGATATTATTTCCAGTCTTCAATTATGTTGTGTTAACCAAATTAAGAGTAAAGTTCTATTTAGGGCAAGGGTCCTAACTGTTATGGAAGTTTTTTTAATCTCTTCCACATTATCGGTTATACTAAAACCTTTTTATGTAGTACAATTCTTCCACTTCGAATAATATAAGTGTTCCTGTGCTATGAGGAAGATACTATAATTTAGTCTTGTAACTTAAATATTGCCCTATAAAAGAAAACATAGATTTGAACTATACAAAAAAAACGTAGCCTACAGATAAAAAAACGTAAAAGATTAAGCAAAAAATGGCAGATATGAAAATCCCAACTGAGATTTTGTACCTTGCTTAGGTAGAAAATAAAAAAAATACGTGAAAACAAAGCGTTTGTAGCTATTTTAATGATGTAGGGTATTTCTTTACGATGGACAAAATTCAATCCATTTATATGCAATTTTTCAAATGCAATCTGATATGTGTCCTCCTTTTTAATCATTTTTAATGCTGTATTCTATTCCTACAGTATGTCGATAGACTATTGAGTAAAGTGGTGGCTCATGATATACAAGGTCCGAGATTTAAATATTATCTGCATCTTCTTATGATCAATGTTCATCTGCTGGCCACAGTATAATCATAAGAGGCCATTGAGCGTTTTACTTTACAATATTTGTTACGATGCAAATGAATTCCGCATGCAAATATATGACCCTTAAAGGGTTGATAAAACCAGCAATCATTTAAGATTTCAAACGTCTCTCTACTACACTAATTTCATTTCTAATTTCCATTTCTCAAAGTGTTCCCAAAATTCCTACAGATACGTTATTCATTTCGAAAAATAATAATTAAATAAATAAACACACGAACTGAATTTACCCACAAAAATCCAAACACAAATTACTTGAGAGATTGATTAGATGTTTACAGGGCCTCATAATGGAAGATGGTACATCATTATATGATTTACATTATTGACACATTATAATACCATTTTCTTGTCGTTTGGAAAACTTTTCACGTTATCTCCACAAAATAAAAGATAATTTGAAATATATCATACTACGGCTGTGTGCTCTTTTTGGTATAAAGACTGTAAGTAACCAAAATTGCCATTAGCGGCAAACTTAAGTGCAGCAAATTCAAGTACCAGTCCGTTTGTTATTTTAAAGTACCAGTCCGATTGTTATTGTTTAACTGTTATTCATTTCAAACAGCAATTTCGATAAAATAGTGCTTTTGTGTTTTAAACAACTATAGTGAAACAGACAAGTTCAAAGCTACCTAAAAAAACGAACAAAAACTGTCCTAAGCATATAAAACAAGAATCAGAAGCTTTCGCAGTACAATTTTATATTTATAATTGCATTACAAATGTTTCTGTTTCTACCGGGTACACCTCGTATTTTTAGCAGAGTCTGTAGCATGTCAATTTTAAAGTTGCTTTTATTAAGACTTTATTCCCTCGATTTGAATTCAAATAATCCCACCAAACATCTGCAATACCGATTTATTAAAATGGTAGTCATTTTATTATGATGACTCTCAGTTTCCGTCTTAGCAGTAAGAGAGGCCTCGAAGAGATGCGGAAGTGATTTAGCATCATTTGAAAAATATGATCTCGTGAAAAGAAGAAATTTTGTAAATTTTTTTTTATGTGGTCCCGTAGATTTTGTGTATGGTGTATTTATTACTCAGTTAAGGGAATAAGTGTAAAAGAAGACAAAAAGTGTGATTGTAGCAGAGACTGTATAAGCGATAACCGTTAGGGTAAGAAGTTTTAGATATTTATCAGATAAGGTTTTCATGAGAAAAATACACGTAGGGTTTAAGGAAGCAGTAAATTATCCTCTCAAGGATTTGTAGAATCCTTGTATCGCCGCCTAAGAAGTGCAGCGATACAAAACCAAAAAAGCTGTGGGGACGGATCAGGACAACAATGGGCCGCATGCGGGTCAAAGCAAAACCAGCGTGGGAAGTTAATTAGAGGATGAGTCAATAATTTAATTAAGATTTTCATATAAGTTTATGCTTTAATTCCGATTCTAATTGCTCAAATATTAAAATATAAAATTGTAAAGTAGGACTTAGGAAGTGATGGTTAGGTTATGACTCCGGAGATAGGCTAGATCAGATTTTTCGTTTTTTTCTTTTTTTGTATCCGCATCCCACTTCATACAGGTAAAATTGTTAATTCTGAATTTTGTGTATTAAAATATTCTTGTGAACGAATTTTGACAGCCACTGTAGTTGTTTGAGCCTGAGACGAAAGTGATAAACATTCAGATCGAGACAACCCGACCCTCAAACCGCTATCGGGAGATCCAAGCGAAGCATACCTTTTGCCAGTCTAAATTACTTGCCGTGTAAAGTCGCTACAAGCCTTTAGAATGCGTACGCGCAAGTGGTACAAAAAATAACGCTTTGACTTCTCTTATATTTGAGTCCTCTTTGGTTCGAATCCTGATAAATTATTTTCGTTGATATAGTGCAGCTTTTTCAAAAAGAAACTAGTTATTTTATATCCTAGACGTATAGAAGTAAAGTAAAAAGTAGAAAGAAAAGTTTTTAATAAATAAATGATGTAAATATAAATAAATTGATGAAGAAAGATTGGAATATGATTCTTTGAGTAAGTTTTATATTGAGCAATTTTGTAGAACACGAGGATTTCCATTTTAGAATAAAGAATTTAATATTATTATATATTGTAGGTTTAATAACGTAACGGTATACGAGTGCTTAGTGCAAGGTTGATCTTCGAATTTTAATTAAGTAAATTTAAGCTTTCAAATTTCATTCTCAAGTGATCTTTTGGATAGATAGTCTATTATTTCGATATTTTTTGTGTATAATCTGTATGTATGTATATATTTGCACAATATTTTTGTAAAAAAAAAAGTGAAAAAAACCTTTAAACAATATTCTGGGCCATAGAAGCTACCTATAACAAGAAAAGCGAACTTTTATTTAATAAATAAAAAATTACAAAGTTATTAGGGTAACTTTTCTGAAGGAGTTAGACACATATAAAATTAATCTGGTACTTCACTGGTAGTGCAGGCCGTGGTGTTCGCGGCATTAATGAGTTTTCCGTTGGACTTACAAAGCTGGAGTAATTCCGGGAGCACTTTATAGATATGTGCTAACCCGCAGGATGGTTCCATTGAACCCTATTCTTTGGTTCCAAATTTTCTTTCGTTTTAGGCTACCTTTACTTAAGGCTCTTTAAGTTTTAAATTTTGTGGGTTCTTGTTGGGGTTTCCACTCACCTGGGGTAATTCTACCTTTGGCGTTTAATGGCTTAGTTTTCAAAATTTTTGTGGTAATTTTACCTTTCGAAATTTTATATCCTTTTCCATAAAATTTTTAGGAATCGATTTTGTTTGTATTAGGGTTCATTGTTAGTTATTGTCATTAAAGGTAACCTTTTTAGCTTCCTTTTCTTGAACATATTGTGTCAGCTTTATATATATTTTTTGATGTCATTTATTATATGTATTTTCTTTATCCTTTTATGCCTTTTATAAGTATATACATATATATTGCATATGATTTTAGTGCCTTTTTGAGCCGTTTATTTTGAAAAGGTGTAAGTCACATAAAGATTTAAATGCAATTTAAGTCTTCAAAAATAAGAGATTATATATATAAAAAAATGGGCATCCTTAAGAGACAAAATTTCATCTGTCAACTGTAAATAATCGTTTATTCTTTTACAGATAAAAATTACACAAGAAGAAATTTTAATAAATAGCAAAATATTGAGAAAATGAAATCGGGACAATGTTTCTTTTTCGTTCGCATGCCTGAAACATAAGATCCTAAAAATCCTTCCTACTTAGTAAGTGTTTATTCCAATTCCAATATTAACCAAATTAGTTAGCTGCTTAACCGACCCCTCCAATTCGA
>QYTT01093052.1:23544-42740 GCA_006980735.1 Dasypogon diadema
TGTTCGCGGCATTAATGAGTTTTCCGTTGGACTTACAAAGCTGGAGTAATTCCGGGAGCACTTTATAGATATGTGCTAACCCGCAGGATGGTTCCATTGAACCCTATTCTTTGGTTCCAAATTTTCTTTCGTTTTAGGCTACCTTTACTTAAGGCTCTTTAAATTTTGAATTTTGTGGGTTCTTGTTGGGGTTTCCACTCGCCTGGGGTAATTCTACCTTTGGCGTTTAATGCTTTAGTTTTTAATTTTTTTTTATTGTACATATTATGTCAGATTTATATGCATATATGTATTTTTGGATGTCGTTAATTATATATATTTTCTTTTGTCTTGCTCGATCCTTTTTATGCCTTTTATAATTATATACATATATATATGCATATGATTTTAGTGCCATTTTGAGCCGTTTATTTTGAAAGTGGTGTAAGTCACATAAAAATTTAAATGCAATTTAAGTCTTTCAAAATCTATAATTACTGTGGTTGTAAAAGTGGACTAAGAGTATTTTCAACATATGTTTTCGTTTGTGTCCTTATTATTTATAACGTTTTTATTAAAGAGATTATATATATAAAAAAAATGGGCATCCTTAAGAGACAAAATTTCATCTCTCAACTGTAAATAATCGTTTATTCTTTTACAGATAAAAATTACACAAGAAGAAATTTTAATAAACAGCAAAATATTGAGAAAATGAAATCGGGACAATGTTTCTTTTTCGTTCGCATGCCTGAAACATAAGATCCTAAAAATCCTTCCTACTTAGTAAGTGTTTATTCCAATTCCAATATTAACCAAATTAGTTAGCTGCTTAACCGACCCCTCCAATTCGAGGGAGATTGTTTCCGAACAAACCCGATATTATAAGAAATTATTCTGCCTAATCGCTCCCATTAGTTCGATACCTCTGGAGCCACAAGCTATGGATAAATATTTGATTGCATAAATAATTCATGTCTTCGCTTTGGCACTTATTCCTGCTAAACGTCTTTGGCTACAGCCCACAAATTCATAGTGATATTTGTGAGTATGGTCCACATAGTGATTCTTCACACTACTAAACATGTAGTAGAGAACCCCAGCTCATGACGATAATTTTCTCAAGTGCTTCGCGTTCAAGTTAATGGCTGGAAAAAGTAAATTACACCGCGATGTACTGATTTGCACCGTGCTCAACGTCCCCGAGGTACTTTACTTGATTACTGGTCCAATTAAAGTAAATGCTCGTTGTGCACGGAAAGCAAATATCCCAGTGTCTGTACACTGTCCTGGATAACAATTCATTGAGACAATTTTTTTCAATCAATCTTAAGATGCGCTAGAAATTGGGAAGGCACATACTTAGCACTTTACCACAACAAAAATCTCATAAAAGTTTCATAAGCCCGAAGATTTATTGTTACTGCTTGATTTATTATACTGTGTTTGTAGCAGTGGGTAGGACAGCCCTGCATGATCACGGAGGATTTTCTAAAGAAATTGAGTTTTCGCGAATGACTTCTTGTGCTAAAAACTCTGCCCAGGGTACTAAAGTCCAAGTAATGAACTCCCAAAGTTCTGTTGAAGTTGTGCGGATCTTGTTAAGTTCATCGAAGGAAGTTCTTTGCCTTTTTCCATCCTGTACATGTGAGGGTCTATTCTATTGTTTACTCGGCCATTGCCTCCCTCCCAGGATGTGGACTTGCTATAAGCCTTCTTGTACTTGCACAAGGAAGAGCCTTCTGTTTGTCTTGCTGAGCTAAGTAGAAATAGCTTGAACAAAGAGGATTTTTATTCGTCCTCACTTTGGCACAGAAGTGGTAGTCAAAGGTATGCTGCATCACAGGCGCACACAAGGACTGGAACATGTCCTTTTGAATCAGTGAACGTAAGTTTTCACAAGTCTTGAGATAATTTCGTTATTTCATTGGATTTTCCACTTTCCCAGCCGATCTTTTTGTGTCTCGTCCAGAGAACGGAAGGTCTACATTCCGTATTTTTCCAATAAAATTACATGCTGGTAGGAAATTCAATTGTTTACATTTACGTAATTTTGTTGGAAGTTTTTTTCTGCCTTCGATTGAATTTGTTGACTTAAGAAAATGTGGGCGAAAAAATCGTGATTAATCGTGAAATGGTTTTTCGTCTGACGCCTCTGATAACGAGCAAGTTTATGCGTGAACGATAACAGAATTTAGAGACTTTTGCTATTCAGACATGGAGTCGGTTTGTTTTTGTGGTAGATGGGAATATGGTTCGGGTATTCAGTTTCTTGAGAGTTTTTGTTTACGAGAATAATTATGTGATATTCCAGACGGAAATGAATCCTATGGTAATTAAGTCTTATTTGAATTATACATCAGAAACGAATCTTAAATCTGGGGTATTAGGCTTAGTAATTTCGTCATTTGGAGCTGCCCACATGGCAAAGAATATACGAATTTTTGGATGGATGTAAGAAGGATCTTGTATTTCTAATTTTTGTATTCTCTCATTGTTGCACATTGCAGCTCCCATTATTCCCCTAATTTGTTCACTTCGTTCCTTAATTGAAATTACATAACTAAAACATGTCTGCGTTGTTTCTCCATTTTGTGTGTGTCTACTGCGAGCAAAACTAGCATCCGTAATCCCTAAAGCTGACCAGGTGGCGTCCTAACTGAATTAAGATAATAACCATGAAAAAAGTAACATTAAAGTGTGCAGTGAAATTAGAACAATAAAATGTCAATAAAATTTAGTACGTTGGCACTTGCCCAGAATATCTTTTCACAGGTAAGTGTACTCAAAATATTTGATAAGATCTCCAAAGAAGTTCTAAGCTCATAAGAGAAATCAGTTAATAGGCATATTTTATTCATAACAGAGGAATAAAATATATTTTTATAATGTAAATAAACATTCACCCTGCTATTGTTTTCTTTTTGTTTAAAATTGTGTAATTTTGTGTCGGGGCGCCGTGGGAATAAAATCTTCGTGGGGGCAAATAAACTTAAAAAGTTATTATCTTCTATAAGAAGAGGAATTAAGAAATTAGCGCCTTCCAAAAGCAGAAAAAATTTACCAATTCCATGCTGAAAACAAACACATACCTAACTTTCTACCACAAAAGGGAAAATGCTTCCCTTTTTTTAGCTTAGTGCTCTTCCTTCAGATACATCCAAATCAAACTGCTCCACTACGCAATTGACCGCCGCACACATACAATTAATAGGGTCATACTTGCCATAGTTAGTTCTGGAGAAATTTATATGTAAAAGACGAACACCACTCAAAGTTGAGACTATTAGTCCTGAACGACATTCTCTCACGGAGCAGCGAAGACTAAACCTTGAGGTCCAAGAGTTGGGGATAAAAACTATATGGGCAACTCTACGTTGCCTTCCACGATACGATGGAAGAATCACAGGGTTGTTCCAAGAGAGATCTCTAAGCGCAAATCTACTGCGCTGAACAGACTCAATACGAAGGATGTGGGCAGCGTAGGAAAGATTCCATACCTGCGAAGCGTGTTCAATAATTGGGCGGAACAGATTTTATGCAGGGAATATTGATTGTAGCAAAGGTGTAGTCGTAGGTAATAGAGTCGCGATTTCTAAACAATGACATTTATTTATATTAAGTTCCAAGCCATTGTGGTCTCATCAAGAATAAAACGTATTTAAGTCCTCCTGGAGGGAAGCACAGTCACTGAGATCATTAATGAAGAAAAAAATCTTATCATATCGTCGATATAAATTAACAACCTAGAATAACTGAAACCTTTTCACAATAGCATCAATTGAAAGGACAAAAATCAGAGGGCCAAGCTGACTGCCCTGAGGCACTCCAGATGTCGTCTCTATGACCCTCGACCGAGAACCACAAAAGAGAACCTGATAGGATCTTTCAGACAGATACGAGTGGATCCACTTCAAGAGCAAGACAGGAAACCCTAATTTGTGCAACTTGGGCATAATGATTGAATGCGACAATTTGTCTAAAGCTTCGCTAAAATCTGGATAAATATAGTCAGTTTGCAAATGATTACCAAAACCGGTAATTGTATTAGAGATAAATTCAAGTAAGTTTGCGGTAGTAGACCTACCCGATACAAAACCATGCTGAGCAGCCGAGAGAACTCTCTTGCATTGTGGAAATAACTGAGAATGAACTATAGATTCCAACAGTTCAGAGCAATTTGGCTATTGGTCTGTAATCATAAATCTCCTTCCAATTACCTTTTTTTGGGAATAGGTATGATGATGACGGTTTTCCATAGTTTGGATCTGATAGAGTGCATGTACCCCTCTAGCTCTCACACTAAACTTTATATCTGTCATGTATAACTCGAGCAGTAAGCATGTGAAAAGAAGGGATATCAATTTAAAGTTTATATATCCTAATTTCGCTTTAAGACGATTCAAGAATAGAATCGTATTTGGGTAGATTCAATCTTTCGTACTAAGATATTCTTCCAAATTAGAATTATAAAATAGGTGTTCCTAGTATCAATTAATGTGACCATTTCAAGTTGAGTAAATTAATGAAATTTCAAACCCTATCTGTTGTTCTATTTAACTACTTTCTGACTAAGCGCACCCGTGAGGCAAGGACCAGAACTGTTCCGATTTTTGAACGTGGAGATGTAATGTTAGCCTTTGAGGCTCCCATAGCCATCCTCCTACCATCATAACCCAACATGACCATAGTGTTCAGTTTCCGGACCAAAGTTTAACAAGAATGGGAAATAAATTTCTGTCTACGTTGGCTGATAAACAAGCCGGGGAGTTGCTTGCAAACAAGTTCTCCTGCATCAATCAAGATTACGTTCCAAACTGACGTATCTAAAGTCCAATAAAGTTATCCTGCCATGATATCGCAGCCCTCCCAGAGAGCAAACAGTTCGAACATAAACTTTCATTTGAGTTAGTGGCACGCTTTGTATGTGTCAAGGGGTGAAGTGCAGGCATCCAAACACTGTGTCACCCAACCGCTCAGATTGCTAACTCCCCCAGATTTTTCCCAAGGTTGCTTTCAATAAAATCAAATTCACTCCTCAACAAATTGTGGGAAATCAAGACAAATCCTCTTCTTCAATTTTCCCGTTTGTGCGCTATAGCATTTCGTCGGTAATTTTGTTTTTATTCCGATTCACGAATTCGTCCTCCGTGGTCCCTGCAATCTCCACAATTCATCTTGGGAGTTAGATCAAGTCTTATATTCAAAGCGCACATGTGGAACTTGAAGAAATGGGTAACTACCCAGTTCGGTTTAACTTGGGCCCAAACGCAGTGCACTTGGGCTGATAGAAGATGGCCATTGTCGTCGGTTGTCGTATCCTTTCGAATTTGTTAGATCCCAAAGACCCATCGGATTTGGGAGCTGAAGACTATCTTCGCAATTGGATCAATTTAGCTGAGCCGTATGAATCTAATAAATCACTTTGCTAGCACCAGACGAGTTGTCTCTGCCTCCTTTTTACTTTTCTCTTCCAAGCCACAGGGCTGCGATGTGTATGTGAATGTGTTTATACAAGGATAAACACACTGACTAAACAAGGGAACTTCCCGCCCTTAACATATCGACCCATTTGGACCGTGAAACTCCTCTTTAGATTGGTACTGTGGTTGAAAAAGCTTTGGCAACGGCCAAATGCTAATGTAAAGCGAACACATGTGAACATGCGACATCCAGTCCCAAGCCTATAGACATTTTCTTTGGGTGGAAGGAGTCAACCACATTAATAAATTCGGATATTCTGCCCATGAAAATGGACTTGACTTTCGGATTGACCCAGAATTCATAAGGAAAATGCTGATTGATATGAAAAGTTTAAACGATTCATTTCCAGCGGAATTTTACTATTGAACCGAACTTAACTGAACGTGGCTGAGAGTGATTGTGGTTGGGTGAGAAATTTTGGGGAACGAAAACTGGTGAAGTACTTTCAAGAGCCGCTGAGCTTTTAAATTTATGAGCCACTTTGTAGTTTTTGTGGCTGAAAGCCTTTTTGTTAAGGTCAATATGTGAAGTGGAAATGCTCGTATTGTACGGAAAAAGAGGAAATTTAAGAACTGTTGCATTTGTGGAAATTTGCCCCGTGAAAGGCTTTTCATCCTTTTCGTTAGCTATTAATTAAGTCTCAGTTTAAAAGGGAAGTTCTTTTTTTATCCAGTTCAAATCTAATCCATAGACTTTATTAATAGTAAAACCACAATTTATCCTATTGTAAAAATGCTACAGAAAACATAAAAGTAGAATCTTCTGCAAAATTCCTATAAATTTCCGCTGTACAAAGTTGTGAACGCAGTGAGTCAAAAGACTAAAACTAATAAGCAAACTTGTTTAAGCTTGGCAATACTGCGATCCCAAGAATATTAAAAAGAAAATGTGGGATTCATCACAATCTCTATCCAAGCTTGGACTATCGAATCTTTAGGTCATATTTTAACGAGGTTATTCCTTTGTTATCCATATATTTCTCTTTACTTTGTTTTTCGAACTTTCCTTATAATGTATTTCCGCACTTGCTCTTTCTGAATTTTTGTGCATCTTCAAAATCATTCATTCATTCATTAAACATTCTTTTTTTTAAGGGGACCCTCCTTCGAAATGGCTAAATTCCGCAATTATGGATTTTATAACCTCAACACTAATTTATAAGAAGTTTCTGAAAGTCGCGGGAAAACCCTATTTTTTTTTTTTAATTAAACGAAAAAGGGTTCATTTTCAAAATAGGACCATGTGACAAATTTTGCATTAATTTTTTTAATTATTTTAGTTAAAATATATCTAAGCCTTTCTCTTTAATTTTATAAGACAGTTTTCTAATTTGTTGTTATATTAAAAAGTTATTGTTTTTCAGATATATGTATTACTTCCAATCGTAGAGAATTGTATGGTATTCATTACGCATATAAAATCATTAAATCGGTTAAAAACCTATTACATCTTCCCATTTTGAACACAAAAATTATGGAAAAATAAAGTAAGAGGAGATTGAGCAACTTTTAACCTGACAAATGTTGCAAGTAGACCACAATTTTTTGTATCAAATTTTTACTGTGCAGCATCACAGTGGATTCGCAAGTACAATATGCTTGGAAGCAGGACTGCCTCAAACACTGCTACCCAGATTAATTATAATCTACGCCAATAGAGAAGAAAGACGTGCGCCTCAGCCCGTTCAGCCATCGGATGGGGCTCTGGAGCCATTTGAGACGTGGTTTCATTGTGTTATCATCGTGGACCGTTTTCCAGGCCGACTCTGTAGTTTCTGGGTGGCCACCAATCTGACGCAATCACAAATTTAAATCGTCAGTGTATAGTCAGAAGAAAAGATCAACAGAATCCTGGACTGAACCTTATGTTAAATCTATGCTTTTAGAAAGGTAGAAAATTTAGAGCTCATAACTACCTACTTGAAAAAGGGTTATGCATCTTTTCAAATTTTCTTTTTTTATCTGGTTCAATCTTGCATAAAGGAACACAAGTTTTCTTTTCATTTACTGAACTACTGAAGTGGACCTTACCTGACTATGAGGAAATGGATTTGTTTTATTTCACTCAAATCTACATAATAATTTTATATGATTTCAAGCAACAAGGAAAAACATAAAATATGTAATCAACCTTAGACTGATTACTTGATACCCTATATGACATCAATATAATTCATCTCAAAAAACTCTTCTGTACAAAATTTTAGAGTGATAGATTGCTTCCTTTTCGAATTAGGTCGTATAAGCTAAAAATTCAATATGGCGGCTAAACCAAGGAGTGGGCGGATGTAGCCTATTTTCATTTTTCCAACTTGGAGTCTCATAAAACACATCTATACAAAATTTCAAAGTGATAGGTTGCTTCCCCTACGAATTATGTTAAATAATCCAAAAACCCAATATGGCAGTCAGACCAAGGAGTGGAGGAATGTGAGTTATTTACATTTTATTGGTTAAACGTCTCATAAAACTTCTCCTTACTAAATTTAAGAGCAATACGTTGTTCCCTATTTGAATTATGCCCAATAATCCAAAAATTCAATATGGAATTGAATTATGCCCAATAATCTAAAAATTCAATATTGAAGGAGTGGGGGGATCTGCCCCATCAAACTCTGATCTACAAATTTTCTGAAAGTAATATACATATACCAAATTTTAGCCTTCTAGCTCAAAACGTTCTCGAGTTATCGTGTATACAGACTGACGGACGGACGGACGGACGGACGGACGGACCGACGGACAGACGGACATGCTTAAATCGATTTGCTTTCACATGTAACGCACAAGCATATGTATGTAATTCATTCTGCTCTAGCATTATTAGTTCTATACAGTACAATCGTTGGATCACAAAAATATACCCTATCTATCATATAGGGTATAAAAATAAATTGAGAAGATATGTGCATCATTTTCTTGCTCCTGCAAAATGCAGGGTCCATTCCTCCATATTTCTTTCAGTGATTGCGCTTTAAAAACCTCCTTCAACGGATCTTTTCCTCCGTAATTTTTCACTTTCTACTAGAACCTGTGCTCTCCTTCCACATTTACATTCAATACTACTGTAGTAACTCTATAAAAGGAATGGGTTTCCTCACTGCCCGCTTCACCCGAATCATGGCTCCTATACTCATTTTGTAAACCTTTTTCTCTTGACGAAATCAGTCGAATCATAAAACTCGAGATTTTGTATTTTCCTAGTAGATTTGCGTTCCAAGAATTCGATAAATAAATTTATTAATTTCGTCTTCGTCTTCTTTTATTGATTTAAGGATTAATTCGGGAGTGCGAAGAACGAGAAAGCAAAGGAATCTCTCAATGCTATACTGCTTGTATAGAATCGGGCTTTGATTCATTAAGGAAAGTGTGCTTCCGTCCGATTTAGCAACGCAGAAGCCGTAAATAGAGTTACCCGATTAGTTTAGGCCAACCAAAGTATTAATCACAGAAACAGTAAAGGGACAGAATAACTAGTTCTAGATTTCATAAAATCCAAAATAACAAGTCCATCCTAAAACTGAATACCAGAATTTACTGAAGGGCAATATAAAATCCAATTTAAAGTCAAATAAACAAATGTACATAAGGAATAATAACTGAGAAATCTTAAGACACGCCATGATGAAGTACAACATTATAAATTTTTTGTGATGTAAAAGTATGTATACTTAATATCATTATGCATAAATAATGTAAAAAAATGTCAGGCTGTTATTTTCGTGAGGGACTAGTCAGAACAGTTGATAATACGACATTTTCAACGTATTAACATAATTTTCGCGTATGTTAGGGGTGGTAGCAACATTAAATGTTCTGGGACTTTATGTTTTTTACTTCCCTTGTCGTATTTCTTCCGCTATCTTCCAGAAGAACGAAGCGGAACTAGTCGAAAACATGAATTTAAATGATTACAGTGACGTTAAGCCTATTATTCTCAGGCTGAAACAATTATTACAAGTTCGCAATTTTTGCTAAGATTTCTTAAACATGTAATGTAATGTTTTTATACTATTTAATATTGATTTTCAGTGCGTTAGTTTTAATTCATGTAGATACAACTCGTATTTGCGAGCCTCCACTTTTATGGAACGACATTTACAACATGAATTAATGCACATTAATTTTAATTAAATTTATGTAATATTAATCACAAAATTCTGGACCGATTAAGTTGAAATTTGGCATACATATGAACTTCTGCGACCCAAACACGGACGTGTAACGTAAAAAAATGAATTTTGAATGTAGGGGTCACTTTTGGGGGCCAAAATAAAAAATTAAAAAAAAGGTTTTGCAAACTGTACCGTGTGACATATCAAATGAAATATATTTTTTATATTCTCTCAAATATATTTTTTTTTATAATTTTAAAATAAGTAGTTTTAAAGTTATTCAAGAAAATAGATAACAATTGACCAATCCCCCCTTATCAGCGAAACTACTGACACTAAAAATTTTGACAAAAAAATTCTGAAAATTGTTCTTTACTTATAGATTACAGGAAAACCTATAAGAAGTCTGTGGTCTTAAAATAGCATGGTAAATTTCTCAATATTGTGTGTAACAAATCAAAACATGAAATATCAGAATACCTTCTATCCTTTATCTTAGTCCACGTACTCAAGAACATACGACAAGACAAAATACAACAATAGACAACATATTCAGCAATTTTCCTCTACAATCCGATACCACACATACTTTTTTTTAGTTACCACAAACAAATATGGGTCAGATTTAAAAAAAAAAAACATGGTAGATAACATATTCATCGTACGAAACCCTCTCCACGCGATTTCAACTTGCACTTGTCCAGTTTTTCTATTTTAAATTAAATACACCTAACCATCGATTTACACGGCATTCGGGTTGCATGGTTTCGGTTTAACACGGTCGAACAGATGCGAAAAAACCTTCGGTCTACACGAAATGATTTCGATCTAACACAGCCGAAAAATGAGCAAAGGGTTTATTTTAAAAATTTAAAAATATCAAAAGTTTGTTCTATTGCAGTAGGGTCTAGAATGTTAATTGCCAATTTATATCACTCAGTTTAAATAGCATGTATTAATGTGAACCTCGATTTGCACGATTACGATTTACACTTTTGCAAAACTACTCTATACCGTGCAAATCGAGGGTTAAGTCTTTCTTTTAAGTAAGTTTATTTACGCGAGGTTTTAGAAAGGTATTCACAACAACCAGTAATATAATAACAATGTACATATATTCGTATCTGGTACTACGGACCTATATCCGTTAAATTTTTTTGAATTTCGTAGTATTCATTTTCTTCGACATCCGCCTATATAGAACCTATTCTGTATTTTCTCATACTCGCTTTTCAATCTCATAAGTATCACCACTTTCGTATTTCAATTTTTTTTTTATTATAGTTAAAGTTCTGCGGCCAGTAGATACTTGTGCCTTTTCGTTCCAAAGATATCTTTTGTGACTGAAACTGTTTAATTTACTATCATACTATGTACTTACAACTAAGAGGAAAATATTTTCAGACTCTCCAAAAAAATAATTTTTTTTTTCATAAAATGTAAGTACAACATGTCACGGATATGATCCCCAAGTTTCACAGTGAAATTTAAAGTCTTTGTGGTGATAAAGCCTGCGAGAGTGATTCATTTCACATATTCGGACCGAAAAGCTTTCATATTCATAATACCCTCTCTTGTAATACCTTGAACTGTTATTTCGAATGTATTCAGTACTAATGTCGCAGTTAGTTTAGTCTCGAATGGATATTCGTCCCGAATGAAACGAATTCGAATCTTAAACAGTTTGAAATTCTTAAAGTTTATGTTTAAGGAGCACGAAAAAAACACTGAACTGAAATACACTCCATTTTGCGAAACTCGAGTTTCTGATTTCCCAATTACTATAGTATCATTTACAGAATTACTACTATGAATGATTTAATAATTGCAAATAATTACAGGAAAACAAGTTCTTACTTACCAAGTATAGTTACAACCTTTGGAAAAAAAAATCCTTGTCGCTGCTACGTCCTAATGAGGTTACTTTTCACTCAAGCACAATTCACAGCACTGAGATTGACACAAATAAAAAATTTACCCGGACACTGCATTAAAATAAATTTCGTTGGAATCGTTTCGTTTTCTTTACAGTTTCCAGGATATTCTCAAATGTCGAGAAGCCAGTTACTTTCTTTCTACGTCACTTTTTCCTGCGTCTTCTTTTTGAATTAAATTTTCCTTCTCTGCGACAAATCAAAAGAAGTTCTACCTGGAACGGAAAAAGAATTAAATGTTAAAAAATAACGTTTCCAAAGCTAAGAAAAGGAAAGTGGTGGAAGGAAGAAATATACGACAAGGAAGCTTCTAAAAAAAACTTTTAATGTCGACAATTTTCTATAATCTTGTCAACCGCCCCAAAGGCCTTAACCCCAGCTTTCATCCTTTTAATTCTTCTCTTAACGACGATATAAAATTTTAGAGTTCAGTCTTAATCTTGGGGATAGGATGAGAATGGATCGCTTCTTACAAGTATAATGCTTGTAAGCGGTTGTGAACTATTCATTAGTAATTTGTGCTTGGGATCACAAGTGGCTGTTATGGGATAGCCAAAATAGATTAGTAGTGATGTGGGGAATTATAATTGAATGTTATTGCCTCAAAAGAGGTACAGAATGTGGTAACATGTGCTCTGAACGTTTTATTGAGAAGTACATGGCATGAACTTCATACACATCAATATTAATGCCATGTAGATATACCTCCATTATAACCAAAGCAAGGCCTTTATTGTTCTGAAAAATTCTTTGACTCGCCGGAAATAAAGCTATGTTTAAACAGCGGGCGAGTACGAGAAAGTTTATGCCACAGGATTAGTAATTTTCAATAAGATATGAGTAATTAAGTTTTCCAATTTCTACCCTTCAAGCTTTTGTCGACAGAACCTGGCTGAAAATTGATTTTTAGTTTACATTTTGTTAGCACTCCAAATCATAACGACAGAAAAGGATTATAAGAATGGACATGAAAAATTTCCAATTCCATCTCAGCAGTGGATAATGCGGTTGCGGTTGGAGTCCCATCGGAGCCCACCAATGGATAAGGTCGATAGACTTTTGAGACTGTACGCAGAAAGTTGGCTGAAAGAGGATCCGATGGACACATAGAACACCACCTGCACTGAATTCTTTGATCTTCTATTCGTGTTAATATCTTCGGAACGGCTGAAGATTTCAACGCGATTGTTTTAAAGGTCCTTGAAGGGCGCAGCATTTTTTTGAAAAATTGATAAAATTATGAATTCTTCAGTTTAATTTTAGGTAGTTGGGTAGTAAATTGTATATAATTCTCACATTTGCAGTTAGATTTGGGAGTATTAGATGCCGTTTGAAAGCTACGGGAGTGTGCTTTTTAATAAGCCGAAAATCATTGTCCTATGATGTCCTTCACAGGACCCGGGACATTTTAAGTAAGAGCACCTCTTTCTGAAGATGAAAAATTTGTAATTTAAAAACTAAAAAACTAAGATTTTAGAGGAGGGTGGGGTCTCGAAACAAACGTTGACTTCAGCTTTTTTAATATTTAAAAACAAACTTCAATAATGTGTAGAACCTCTCTTACTTTTAATAATTCCAAATACCCTATTTAGCATACTATTTATCAGGTTTTAAATTATTTTTTGTCCACTACATTCCGTGCTCAAATTATAGCTGAGGCATTAAAACCATTCAGATTTGTCTTTCCTTGAATCAGTAAATACACTTAGAATTTTGTAGCCGTTATGGGCTAATCAAGTCAAAGATTTGTGGATAGTAGTAGTAAATATAAGTAGTTTGTAAAATTAGGGAAAAATTTATATATAGAATATAAATATAACGCTGACATCATTATTTGTCTCTATTTAAAGTAACATAATATAGGATATAAATGGATAAAATATAAACAATAAATAAAGCTTTGTTATATCCTGGACAACTCAAGCAAAAATCCAACACTAATTCTAAAATTAGATTCTGTTTCTGTGTCTAATTAAACAGTTTACTTATGGAGTTTACCATATATATATTCACTTTATAATGCAAAAATATGATAACAGTTCCGAAATCGTGAACTATCGTATGCATAACAGTCAATAACAACAGTAAACTGAACCATTTAAGATGAGAGTATTTGAAATTGATGACCTCTAATAGAGGAAAATGTTCAGCTTACCTGAGCAAATCAAAATTATTTCCGGAAGTGAATAAAAAATTAGGCTTATGATTTGCATAAGTCATATTTAGCAAGAAACTTATTATATTCCGTGGTAAAACCACTAAAAACTGTTGAGAGTTCACAAATCAAAATAGCACAGAATTAATGAGTCTGCCACGTATCTGTTGGTTTATATTTGAAAACTTTTACATGTCTCACAAACATCATTTCATTGAGATGTCTTCGTCTGGTTGACTCTTCCATGCACCACTAGATTTATGGCGTACAAGAGTAAACCTAAAACTCAATAAATAAGCTTCTGACGAATGCAAATACTCCCTTGATGGGTGACAATCCCATTTCTCCTTGAACGTAGGATTTATGACTGTACAAGTTCTTCGGAAAAGCACAAACTGCAGTCGTCATAAATCCAAATTCGAACATCTTTCATCAGCAGAATCCTCATCGAAGATTTTTGTTAGTGGGCCGTAGTAGTTGAAGCATAAATTACTCCCTTAACTGCCGATAATGGTTTCATAGCATGCATTTGTGGTAGATGAAAAAATTGATTATTGTTCTATACTTATCGCAGATACACAAATATAAAAATCAAGGTGAGCTTCTTAATTTAATCCCCTGCCCATTGCCGTTAAGGAATATAAGCCAGTTGTCTACTAAAATATTCACAACTGGACTCATCATCCCTTTAGCCCCTTCTTCATGAATGTCATAACATCAGATTATGGGAACAAGGAAAAGGACATTTTCTGGTACATGATAATAAAAATCTCTA
The DNA here is from genome assembly GCA_006980735.1 of Dasypogon diadema. Taxonomy (NCBI): domain Eukaryota; kingdom Metazoa; phylum Arthropoda; class Insecta; order Diptera; family Asilidae; genus Dasypogon; species Dasypogon diadema. The sequence goes on from QYTT01093052.1 coordinate 37,986, forward strand.
CAAGGATCATATACCGTCATAAACATTTATGCAGACGTGGACACACGTTAGCTAAACTTAGGCTCTGGCTTTGAGGGTATTAAGGGCAAGCTGTCCTACAATAAGTTGTAAGGACATGAAACATCTTTTGAATTTTAATAAGAATAATCTCAAAAGATTCTATTAAAAATATAAGAGTCAAATTACATTGAATATTCTTTTGTCTATAAACAGGGAAATGAAGTGCGTTTGTAGATTCTGGGCTGCCTTAAACTGCTATGTTCTTCCATCCTTTTCTTTTGTTATCTGCATCGTAATAAAAATTGTAAACGGATATAATTACGCGAAATGGTATCATTAAGGTATTCTTTCCCTCCACTCTGGTATTGCCTATTGCTTCTACTTTATAGGCCATACCGAATTATTTGGAATAGTATGGAGGGTAAAATGTGGATAATATTAGATAATTTTTAACAAACGAAGTGGTGGATTGGTATGGTATATCTTGTTTGCGAAGCTCTCGCCATCCAGAAAGTTTTTCATTTTGACGGAATAAATAGCAAATTCAAAATGCACTGGACGAGTAATTAAAAAAATATAAAAGCGGTCCCTCAAGTGAGCTTTCAGAGTGCAATATGCAATCTGTCGTATGCCAGGAATGCCAATACACTTGTGTGAAGATATGTATGAAAGAATTTGATTTTATAAATCACAGGTGTAATAGAACTGTGAGCCCATAGCAAGTCATTTGGTAGAATAGAGAAACGCCTGTTGTGAAAATTCTGCAGGGCAACCCTATAAAGAATTTACCCATTTGTGAAGTTGAATTTACGAATTTGTCGAAGTAAATTTCAAAGGATTCTATAATTATCATACAGAGAGACAGAGGCACAGATATCAAAAGGCCTTTTTAGTCCCCGTTAATGAATATGTAGTTTATTTATCTGTATAATATATTTTGTAAACATAAGAAACAATTACTTACATTTACCCTTCATATGCTGAGTATTCAAAAGAAATGGTACGGGACGGTGGAATATCTTAAAATCTCTGGGATTTTTTAAGGTAAAAATAATGGTTAAGTGGTCCTGTTTGTGTCGTACAACTTTCAAACATTCTTTTCGAAAATGCAGAAAATGCATAATTACATGAGTTTTGATTCATGCGGTTATTGACCTTAAAGTGACCCCATATAGATAACTTTGGCCCACAAGTGAATCATACATTCCAACGTAAACAACCCTCTCCTCATTTCAGGTATAAACAAGAGAAGAAGCCATAATTGGTATTCAGCAATGTCCTCATTAGTCTTGTTATTTTCAACAGGTGTAATGGAAAACTTTCATCGCCATTATCGCAATAATAAATTTATTTTGTAACTTTAAAAGTATGTCAAACATACAAAAAATTAGTTTTAAAGCCTTAAATAGTGTCGAACTTAATTTTTGCAGGTGGAAAGCAGAAATTGTAAGTCAACAACTAAATAAAATTGGAGAAAGACGGGGAAAGTAAATCTAATTACAATAAAATTTCTTTAGAGTCAATCTTAAGATTCATTCAAAAAGATCTAATGTAGTTAAAAATACAATTAAATCTTGATCGAAAACATCAAAAACTTCAAAATATTGCAAGAGAAAAGAATGTAAATTTTCTCTTGATTCGAAGATGGCAGTCCCTCCAAACTTCCTATGATTGAAAACTTCAGTAGTTAAAACTAGCAAGTACTTTTAAAAGAGATTCACATGCTAGGGAGCAATAGAGTTGAGACTAAAAAATTTTGAAATTTAATGCACGCCGTAAACGAGCTACAGAGGAAGTTTGTAAATTGCTTGCTGGGGCATCTTTCATGTAGTATTAAATATTCCGAGAATTTAAAAATATCTGAGTCAAATTAAAATGGTTATAACTACACTCAGATTAACATCCCATTTCGAACTTGCAGCTCAGGACAACTAAAAGCAGTTTTAGTTTGCAGGCAAATTCCTAAAGTCAATAAGGTCGTTTAGAGAACCCCAACAGACTGTAATAGTTTGAAATAACATTCAAGAGATAAGAAAACATTTCAAGTCACTGAAAAACGTAACCCAATGTTTACCCTGCCATCCTTGTTAAAATTTGCTGCAGAAATTCCGAACTACTTGCACGTCACGTACATATTCGGACACAGTCCTTAAGAAAGAGTCCACAATTTTTCAGAGTAGCACTGAGATTTTCACAAGCTTTGAAAAGCTCCCTTTAAAAAGTCTATTAGTTATCTCCGTTAACGTTATTAAACAGAGAAGAACCCTAACTACTATCGCTGTTTCAATCTCCTCTGATTTCGACATCTTGACATCTCCCCTTACATCATACATTCTTAAAATGTTTCCAGTAAATTTTTGCACACAAAGAACATCCGCCCTTTGCAGTAAAACCCCATCGTCTTTCAAGGGATTCTAATTATCCCCCAAAAATGGGAAAATCAAGTCATTTTGAAGTAGACATCAAGTTAACGTAAAGAGTGGAATATTCATGCCATCCGTTTTTCTGCAAAATAGGGAAAATTTTGTTTGAATTTCTCGGGATAGAAAAATTGCGTAAGGGTCTATCGTTATGCCCAAAGAGAAATCATTATCCTAGATATTCTCCAGAATAAATCAATAAAGTGGAAAAAGATCGTAGACAATTCCCTTCTCGCACACCATTTACATAGGAAACGGTCGTTCTTCAGAACTAGAAATTGTTTACCACCTAAAATTACCCTTGAATGAAACCATCACACTTTCCAATATGAGTCAGAAGGGGCAGGGCACGCGGTGAAATAGATGAAATGTCCCCAACCAATTCTTGACTAGTCCTATCTGAAGAGGAAGAAATTGGATACGTTCAAAGATTTTTGTTGGAATACACAATAAAAATTCATACTAGATATGAAGCTCCGATTAAAAGATTGAAATTTGAAGCATCCTCACGGAACTACTTTTCAGAGAATCGCTAGTAGCTACCCTTGGTGTAGGACGACAGTTTCGATGACGATTGCCAACAATCAAAGCTAACGCCCAACTCGAAGGGTCTGTCATGAGAAGCATATCCACATTTACTGAAACAATTTTGTTTTCACCAAGGCGGAAATACCTACATCCTACGGACCGGAGACACAAATGTTTTTTCCAATCTTCAAATCGAACGACGTCATCATTTCAACTTGATTTATCCCTTTCCTGTAGGGCTTTTCTGAATCGATAGGATGTTTTAATTTGTGTACATTTAGTAACTCCACTTCAATTTGGAGCACAAATATGAGAATTGTTGGTTGTGCTTGGGCATTTGAAACCTTTCAGGAAAATGTGTAAATAGTATTGTGGTAATTATTACATAAAGGAAGAAAAACCTAACATCATCAGGTGCTCGATACAAAGTTCAATCTTTCTTTAGATAAACTGCGTAAACTGGTTAAGAAATAGAACCTTTGCCTCAATCAGACGAACAGAATATGAAAAGAAAGAAAACATCATATTTCCAAAACCAACACAAATACAATAAATTACTGCTTACACTTTTAAAATTAAATAATAGAATTTTCGAAATCTTCCTATATCTCTAATATAACAACTTACTATTTTCTAGCCTAAAATTTAAACTTTAAAAAATTAAAAATTTAGTAAATTTACAGATGCGACTCTCGAATTTGTTTAATGCATACCAAAAGATGGATAGCCCTGACTTGTTGTGTGTTGCACGTACGATGATATCTGTAGGAAAGCCATACGTGTCCTCTTTCAAATGAATCCTTAGTCGTTAACCTGTGATCTCCTGGGGAGTTATATGGATTTTAGAGGGTCAACAGATATAAAATCTTTAGACACCATTTTGAGGGGGAGGGAGTATTTCAGGGGGGGGGGAGGTCTCCGAAAAAATGTTGATTAGGACATTACGAGGGAGCGATTGGTATACCGCATATTGATTAATTACCGGACACCCTGTATATTCTGTTTCTATATATTCTATATTTTCTTGCGGTTTTGAGTTTTTTTTTTATCACATACTGGAACGTAAAATTTTACGTTTTCTCAATTTTCGGTGTGAGAAATGGGGTATCAAATTAAAAATTAACCTGCAAGTGACCTTTAAATTTCACCCTCAGTGAAGTTCCCGTTTTTGTCCTACAACTTTTTTCCAAAACATTTTTTTCCTAAATCTCAACTTTTCTTATCATATCACCCAAAAATCCATTATATTCGCCATTTCGTGCACATTCCGTTGACATTTAGAAAATCTTGTCCGGTATATTAGATCCGCTATTTTAAATTTCAAAAGTCCGGCTCCAGATTCGAAATCAGCAACCTCGAAAACATACAATTTACAAAACAATTTACATCTTCAACTTCCATATGGCAGCCCTCTAAAGGGTTTGCCCGATTTGGTTCATTTTCTGCTGCGATACTTAAGTTTTACTTAAGTATTTGTGTACCGAGTTTTATCCATCTATTTCGAAATTTTCTCGTTTTAAAAAGAAAATATCTATTTTTTATTTAATACAGCTGGAGATTTCATATGGCAACCCTATGGCACGGTAGCTCAAGTTTTGTATAAATGCCGGTATCATTGCCACCATATATTTCACAGCGCAGAACTAGAGGCTTTTTTGCCTGTGTGCTCTGTGATTTCAACATAGTTTTATTATTCCTTTGTTGCAATTGTATCACATTTCTATCTCAATATATAATAAAAACAATGATGGAGCTATAAGTGAAATTACTTTGTGAAGACACACAGCAGAAGCATAGTTTTGTTCTT